>JAUEJL010007558.1:0-22402 GCA_032274825.1 Drosophyllum lusitanicum | reverse complement strand
GAGTACTTTGAGAATTCAAGTAGAGAGAAAACACCCTTAAGTGTGTGTATTCACATTCAATGTAGTAAGAGTTTTTTTACATAGTAAGCATGAGTCACCTTATATACTACATGTACATATTACTAGTTCTATGTATAAAGGTGTCATTAACATACACAATATAAACTAGATTCCAAACACAAAATTAATATCCAACAGTGCCTCCAAATTTTAACGCAAATACCACCACCGCCTGTTCCAAATCATGAGTCGGATAGTTGCTTTCATGCGGCTTTAGTTGTCGTGACGCGTATGCTTTTACCTTCCCTCATTGCATCAAGACGTATCCAAGGCCTACGTGCGAGGCATCACAATAAACCACGAAATCCTCCATCCCATCTGGTAAGGTCAAGATCGGCGCTTCACACAGTTTCCCTTGCAGAGTCTCAAAAGCTTGTTGTTGTTCACTTCCCCAGTTGAATTGTACGCTCTTCTTAGTCATTATCGTTAACGGCACTGCAATCTTTGAAAAGTTCTAAATAAACCTTCTGTAATAGCCGGCCAAGCCCATGAAACTCCTAATCTCCGTTGGACTCTTTGGCACTTCCCACTTCATTACCGCCTCAATCTTTGCCGGATCTACCTTGATGCCGTCCTTGTTTACCAAGTGTCCAAGAAATTGCACTTCTTGTAGCCAGAATTCACACTTTGAAAACTTGGCATATAGCTTCTCGTTCTTCAATGTTCTCAATACCTCTCTTAGATGTTCCTCGTGTTCCCCTCGAGTCTTGGAGTAAATCAAAATATCATCAATGAAGACTATTACGGATTTGACTAACATCGGTCCGCAGAACTTATTCATTAAATCCATGAATGCCGCGGGTGCTTTCGTGAGGCCAAACGGCATGACTACGAACTCAAAGTGCCCGTAGCGGGTGCGGAACGCAGTCTTTGCTACATTTTCTTCCCGAACTTTTAGTTGGTGATAACCCGACCGTAAATCGATCTTAGAGAACCACGTCACCCCTTGCAGTTGGTCGAACAGATCATCAATTCTTGGTAATGGATACCTAATCTTTACGGTTACTTTGTTCAATTCCCGATAGTCGATGCACATCCGAAACGTTCCGTCCTTCTTCTTTACAAACAATACTGGCGCTACCCAAGGCAAACTACTTGGCCGGATGAACCCTTTATCTAGCAGCTCTTGCAATTGCGACATTAGCTTTTGCATTTCCGGCAGTGCTAGATGATATGGCGCTTTAGAAATTGGTACTGCTCCAGGCGTAAGGTCTATCCGAAACTCTACTTGCCTGTAGGGCGGGATCCCTGGCAGGTCTTTGGGGAAAAACCTCTCGGTACTCCCGGACTATCGGTACATCCGCCACTGTCAATTTTCTCTTCTCCGCCTTGCTATCAACCACATGAGCAAGGAATGCTTCAAAACCCTTGTGTAGATACTTAGCTACTTTAGCTACCGAGAAGAGCGCTGATATTCCCTTTTGGCGTTTTCCGTAGATCACGACTTCTCCCTCACTTGGGTTCTGTATACGAATGATCCCTTGTCTGCACAGGATGCTCGCTTGATGTCGGCCCAACCAGTCCATTCCCACGATTACTTGAAATTCTCGCATCGGTGTTGGGATAAGGTCTATGGGAAATTTTACATCATTTATGACTATTACATTGCCCCTATATATGGTAAACACGTTCAAGCCTTATCATCGGCTATCTCTACCTCTAACGATGTTTCTAACATTGCGGGTTCTATTACAAAACTTTTACAAAATGAAGACGATACAAAGGACCTACTGACCCTGGAATTAAATAACACAAATGCAGGTAAAAGGTTGACAATATAGGTACCTGCTATCACATCGGGTTCTTTGGCTGCCTCCTCGACTGCCATCTGGAAGGCACGTCCCCTTGCTCTTGATGCATTGACCTTTCTACCCTCTCTCCCATCAGTAATCCAGAGCGGTTGTTGCCCCGTTGGTTTCTCAATCCCTGCCGCAAGAGGACACTCAGCCATGCGGTGCCCTGGCTGATTACACTTGAAACACACATTCCTGTAGGTCTTACAGTCTCTTCCCAAGTGCCCGCTCTTTCCACATCTGTAACAATTATCAGTTCCCTGACGGCACGGCCCGGCATGTCCCCTTCCACATTTGAAGCATCTGGCTTCAATATTTCTTCCCGCAGACCTGTAACCACCAGTGTTGGGCTTCTTAACAAACGGTATCCCCTGGTTGTGGCTCAAAGTAGCTCGATCAGCACTTCGTTTCTTGGCCCTCAAATCCATATCCATCTACCTCTTTCTAGCCACCTTGATCATCTTCTCCAATGTAGTACATCTTCCCGTTGTCACAAATTCCCGAATCTCCTCCCTCAACATTTGTGCGTAGCGATGCATCTGTAGACTCTCATCCGCCACGTATGCGGGGCAAAACAACACCTTTTCCTTGAAGATTGTGGTGATCTCGTTCACCGTCTCGGTAGTCTGTTCTAGCTTAAAGAATTGTTCAATAACCTTTCCCGTTCTACTTTTGGCTCAAACTGCTCAATGACGAGTCCCGTAAACTCCTCCCAGGTCATGGTGGAAATTAGCTCTCCTTTTAATTGTCTCAGGTGGTTCCACCAGATCTTGGCCTTTCCCCTAAGAAGGTTCGACACGAACCATACTTTGTTTTCTTCTACACAGCGACAGGTGTGGAATGCTCCTTCCACTTCTGAAACCCATTGGGTACTTTTCAAGGGGTCTGGGGTCCCCTCGAAGCTTGGGGTTTGACAAGCATAAAAGTCTCAGTAGTTGCCACCCTACTGCATTTGGTTTGCTGTATGAGTAGTGGCTTGGGCGGCAGTAGCTTCCTTCATCGCCCATAGGGTGCCTAGCTTCTGGTCGATCATCTGACCCATGTCTTCCTTAATCTCGGTTACGATTTTCGATAGCATTTCTCTTAGTTCCTTCATCACGTCATTTATCACCGTAGCAGCTATAGCCGCTTCTCTGTCTATCTCTTCCTCCTCCTCGTCTTCCTCATTACCGGGAATAACAGTCACCGGTGTCACATTCCTTGGGTTAGGTCCCTCATACACAACCTCGTTCAAGATTCGTTGCCGGTGAGGGTCAGTCTCACCGGTAACACTAGTTTCCATGCCATCGGGTGCCTGGCTATCAGGTCTCGTTTCCGTCTCATGTTAACCATTCTGGAAGTATAGGTAAAGCATTACAGTATTAGGTGGCTTTACCACACTATCCTAATATCAAAGTTCTCATCCACATTATGCACGTAATCCTAGCATGCCTTCAATATCATATGAGACAGTTCTAATCATACCAAGGCACTACTACTCTACAGGCATACTACTGTCCTACAAGTACCCCTCGCCTGATTCACAAAATTTCCCATGATTCCGGCAAGTTCTGACATGTATCATGTGGTCGTAATAATACGGGCCCTGTTATTATTCTAAACACATTACACATATCAGGACTTGTCATTACCACTCGAAATCCCGATTCACAGGCTTAGGCCATGTATCATTTACCACGTATAGTTTCATATATAGGTCAAAGCCTATTCATCTACTAGCTATGAGTGTATCAATTCATGTACATACATCCAGAGATCTACTACGGCCATAATATTATGCAAGCATCTGAGGTTCACAATTCAAATTCATCATATCTTAGTTTAAGCAGATCATGTATACATCAATGCATAATGCCAAGTCGCATAAGCAGTCGAGTGTTTGTTTCTACCCCAACCGAACATCAGACGAGAACATGAATTAAGGCTGAATCATTCATTTTAAACCTATATGGTTATCATTATACACAGTACACAGTATTCATGATTTTCCTAAACATGGATATAGTCATTAATTACTCAGCTTGTATCATCAGTTCGTTACATAATGTATCTTACTACACAATAGGTATATTATGCTTCACCTCGTGCTTACCAGGACCAAGCTCCAGATGACAGCTCACCAAAAACTGTTTGAAAATTTAAATTTTTTTTGAATCAGGGTTTAAGTTCAAACACACTATACGTATGTTCGAATCTCTTAAACCTATGCTCTGATACCAAGTTGTAACGTCCAAATTTTTTTTTGAAATCAACAACAGATAAGAGTAAATTGCGGAAATATCATAAGTAATTAAAATTCGAACACAACATCCCGAAAATTAAAATTCATCGTTTCACATTTAACAAAAGTTCTCATTGTAAACTAAAAGTCCTTCATAGCTGTGAGCTATCTTCACTGCCTTGGAGCTCCATGGTGGCCCCGTCCTGAAAACATAGAATTAACAACAGTAAGCGCGAGGCTTAGCGAGCATACTCCTTACATAGCAAAACAGTTTAACATGGTCACAATCACTACCCTCTACCGCCGTAGTCAGGCGAATCGTACCCATAGCCGAAGCAAACGATCACACATACCTGATTTGGAAATCAGTCATCATACCTGGCACCTAAGTGTCGGTCGAAACATACCCGTTGCCGAAGCAAATGGTCGCACATACCTGACTCATAAGAGCTAGTCGAAACATACCCGTTGCCGAAGCAAACGGTCGCACATACCTGGCTCATAAGAGTCGGTCGTCAAACCCAACACGTAAGTGTCAGTCGAACATATAACACATTCTCAGTTAAAACGGGTTTGGTATATAAGTGAGGATACTTACCTAGCAGTAGTCTCAGTCTTAGCTAACGGAATTTCACAAAATCACTTAGTCACGAGTAGTGGCACGAACCTACAATGCATTAATCTTACTCAATCAATATCGGTTACTCGTCCTTAGCTACTAGTTTCCCCTTTACACGAATCCACTAAGTTGGACCCCACTAAAGTCGGACCAGGGTGAAAGTCGGACCAACACTAAAGTCGGACCAAGGCGAAAGTTGGACCAACAATAAATTCGGACCAAGGCGAAAGTCGGAGCAACACTAAAGTCGGACCAAGGCGAAAGTCGGAGCAACACTAAAGTACATCTTCTTGGTCGGACGAACACTGAACTTCCCAGACACCATTTTTGAAGATTCAAGCCTCATAAAACTTAACCAAATTGTTTTATTTTTGTTGAAAAACACTTCTCCACTTATGAAAACAAACCTTTATCAATATATTGGTGTTTTAACAAGTTTCCAATCCAAACCCACCTTGTTTTCTCTCGGCTTGAAGACTCACGAAGAACACACACACCCAGGGCACCTACTAACCCCAAAACTTATTAAAACTTGAAATAATTTACTCCCTTATGATCACAATGAAATAAGGATGATTACCTGATGCTTTTATTTCCAATTCTTTGAAGTTGTGGGTGTTAATGGTCCGATTCCTTGCTTCCTCTGCTCTTGTTCATCACAACACACAAGTTTGAACGATGAAACAATGTAGAAATCCTTGGGGGCTACGCCCTAATTTCTATTTATACCTATGTAACTCATAAGGCCTAAGCCCACCATCTCCTCAAGCCCAAATCCACAAACCATTAAATCCATTATGTATCTAATTATCATCAAAATAGTCAAAATAGGCCCAAGAGGCCAAAACTTTATTTCATAATTTCCAGCATAGTACATTAGTATTCCAAATAATAATAATAATAATGATAATCTTTTATAAATTTCGAACTCGAGCGTTACAAGTTGCAAGATTTTTTGAGTGGCAATAGAGATTGCTTGAGTGGCAAAAGAGATTGCTTGAGTGGCAAAACAGATGTCTGTGTGGCACAATTTGATGAGACTACATTTACATGTTAATTATTATCATTTGAGTATTTTGTGAAGTTACTCGCTAGGCTTTCTAGCTCATTCCAATTGTTGTTTATTCTTTGCAGGTTTTGTGACAGACAATGGACTTATAGAGAGTTTTTGTGCAACATCAAAGATAATTATTTTTATATTATACGTGAGCCTGTTGTTTCCCTTTTTAATAAAATATTATTTTTGTTTCCTTGTTGCACCCTTTTAAAAATAAACGGGCGTTATAATGATTGGGTACTCAAGGTTGGTTAAGCAGATAAAAAGCCTTCTCATACGTATGAGATGATCACTAACCGACTAGTCTTCCTTCATCTTGACTTTCCGTTTAAAGATTTTAATATCTTTTTTTTATATTATATAAAAGCCCCAGAACGCTAAAAGGTGAGGGAGCCAGAGTTCTCTGTTATGAAAGAATTTCGCTCATAATTAGGAAACACCCAACATGAGCATAACCATGTAACCTGGCCTCTCGATTCTGCATGACCTTGTGAGAATACTTCTCTGAGAATCGACATGACGCCAGATTTATCAGCTAGATGCTTCTAATAAGTATCATACTCACTTTCCGGAGCATTGTTGCCCGATCATACTAAAGGCTAGTCATTTATTATCTAAAGCTTGCCCTGGGCATTTAGGACATTTCTAAAGTGCAACTTTCAAATTGAGAAATTTGGACATGAAAATTTTCTTTTGTTCATGGCGAGGTGAAGAGACTCTTCACCTAAATAAGATGGTATAACAGTGGAAATCAACATCTAAAGAAAAATAAAGAAACCAATTTTTAGGAGTATGATTCATATTTCACACGTCCTGGTGCATGGTTTTGGCACATCCCACCCGGCTCGTGTTGTTTCTGGTAGGTAGACTTTTTACCAATCATATTAAAAATAAAAACACAGTTCTTAGATCTTTAGGATATTGGATACAAAACAATGCATGGTTTAGTACCATTCTAGTGCATTTGGTCCTGTCAGATAGGGTTATCACTAAATAGATCACACAATTTATGATAGTGAGTTTTGACCCATCTCATTAGAGTTATCATTGAACCTCACCGTATCCCACACAAAGTTTGACAACGGATACCCATGGTTTGGTCATGACCAATTTAAGAATAATAGATGTACAATTAGATGTGTAGCAGTACTAACATAAGATTGTTGTAAAGGATTTAAGTTTTTAAAAACTGTATAGCTAGTTTCCATATTTCAAATACTTTTGAAATTACTATTTATATGCAAATAAAATTCGCAACATATCCTTTAAGTCGAAAAAGTGTTTTGTCTTATAAATATATATTTTAAAATACTTATTAAAATATATATAAACTTTAATAATTGATTTATCAATAAAGTGTTTTATTTCAACGTCTAATCACAAGCACACATATAATAATATGTGTAAACAAATAAAACAACAGAAACTATGAAATAGTTTCGCCTCTAACTAATGCCAATTTTGTGAGCCAAAAAAGCTGATGGTCTAAGCCTTAGTGGATAAACAAAACACATGACATGAAACTGGTCACTGCTTTCAACGTCCAAAAACTGCTCCTTTGCCTCGTCGTCTTGGCTTGAACAATGATTAATTCGAATAATTCAATTTTATTTCTAAAACCATATAAAATTACAAATTGATCAAAGGCACGCAAACCTGCCTAAAACTAATACGTTTACAAAATAGAATAGGAGCCGTAAATGGCACGCAGACCTCCTCACACCATAAAAAAATAATAATAACCAAAATAGCTAAAAACAATCCACAAGGTCTAAAAGGCTTGGCAAGACATCCCAAACATAGCAAAAACAAACATGAACTAAATTAGTTTAAAATCACCTGATTTATAAATAAATTTGTTAACTTACGATCAAAAACTAAATTATTTCAAGTTAACCTTGATTATATATAATCATAACTAAAAACAATAATTATAAACTTGAAACCAAAACCGTGAATTCACTAAGATTAAAATATATCATCGTGAATCTCACATTTGGGTATTTGACTTGGGCGAAGCCGTCTCTATCGAAAACGCCTCATGGGCCAAAGCTCATTCTCCAGACACACCAACTGCGTTGAAAACTAATGGGCCGAAGCCCATATTCTGAGTAAATGACAAAGGGGCCGAAGCCCATTTTCTGTCAAACTACATGACTGCACCGAGATCTACTGTAGACCAAGCCACATGAGTCATTCTCGGCTTGTGTTTCGCACACTAGTGGGTCAATATCTACGTCAGTTCTTTTCCTTGGTTCCGACTTCCGATCACAAAACAAAACAAAATTTAAATCTAAATAAATCTAAAACTAATAAGGATTCAAACTTTAATCTTATAATAAAAACAATAATTTTATTATCAAAGATTAAGAAAAAGATTAAAACATTAATCTCACGAACCATTCCTCATCAAGATGGAAGAAACCTAGACCGTTCCCTGTTGAAAATATAAGTGACTCTTATTCAACTTTTGGGTTTTAGGGTTCATAACGTATCTATTAATCATGCACAGTGGAATAAAAATGCTTAATTTAATAAAAAATATCAACCAGCGATCCAATCTATTCAATAGAAAAACTAAAAACAAAGTAGGATTAAAAGGATTACTTTTTTGTAGTTCTTAAATTCTTGGAATGTTAACGGGATTTACACCGCCGTGCTGATAGACCGTACTAAGTAATCAGCAAACAATCAAATCACAAACTCGTTTGGTGTGTTTGTGTTGCATTTGTCAAACACAAAAACCCGAGAGGGTTTACGTGTTGTGCATTGACCAAACAAAGAGAGAGGGAGAGGGAGTGTTTTGGTTGCAATTGTGATTTAATCTTGATTTCTTATCCTTATATAACCTTAACAAATCTGAGGCAAAGTTTAATTATTATTAAGATAAAATCATATCTTAATTTAAATTGACTTTTGAATAAACCAAAATAAATCCCACAGGTTCGAGTAATTTACAAACTACTACCTAAACCTTTTACAGGCTTTAGTTCTTGAAATTGTATCTAACTTATCATGTTTTGTTATTATATATGTTGAACTCAAAAACTTACAATTTAATATATCAAAGTCCTAAAAGTTACCATATGATGTATCATTTTACGTGTTAAACAAGTAGTAGGTAACATAATTATTTTTTATTTATCTTTTAATTATTAAAATGCCAAATGTAACTTGTAAGTCAAAGAAGAAATTAGAAGATGAAATTAAAACAGATAAATTCAACACAGATGAACTTCAAAAACATGAAATCAAAAATCAAGAACAAGCAGATGAACCAAACCGTAAATCACAACAAACAAATGAACTTGAAAAACACAAACAAAAACAATTCGATTGTGGGATTGTGATAGGTCTGTTGTATCGATATATTTAGAATTAAAAACCGAACATATGAAGGTATTGATAAAATCAAGAAATCTAAACTTACTTGAAGATCTTCAGAAGGTATTGAATGTATGAAGGAAGATGAAGGTGGATGAATCCATCAATTGTATAGTCGATATAAATTGTAAACCCTATGAAACCAAATAGGAAACCCTTGATGAAGATGATCGGAACCTATACCCGGATGAAACCATAACCAATAAGGTCAAAACCCCTAACGTGATAAACCCTAACTCAACAATGAACACAAACCATGTGGAATCATAGATCTTGTCTGAATCGGGAATCAAGACCATAATTGCAGATCTTGAGTTTTTGAAATATCGAAGAAACCAAAATCTTGTTTGAATCCAAAGCAGATCCTGAAATATTGCACAAAATGAAGAAGGTGTGCACAGATGATGAAGAAGATGTCCGCAAATGATGATGAAGAATTGAAGACGAAACCCAAAGCATATGAAAGATTTTGAAATCGAACCCAAATCATAATGTTTAGAAATCGCAGATGATGATGAAGATCAAACCCAAATAGCAATCTTTCAAAAATCACACATGATGATAAATGCATGTTTTTTGAAATTTTTTATTATTCTTATTATTCTGAATTATTTTTTAAAGAAGAAAAATACATCAGGATCACATCAGCACCATGTCAATGCCAGACGCTTCTCCTTGTCTTTACCCTGAGTTCATGAAAAAGAATAATAATTGATGAGTAAGCATAAAGCTTAATGCGTTCACACAATGCTTACACCTTATAGTGGATAAAACACACCACAAGTATAACACATTACAAAATATTATTACATATGGTCCACTTAGCATTTGGTCAGTTTATTGAAATAATAATTACTGCACATGGCATGCCACCCCCGACTAAATGGTTCACTTGACATTGATGCCCACAAGCATCTAGATAACCCCCTCAGTTATCGGTTGTCATATCAGCATCAAGAATCCACAACACATAAACAATATACATGTACAACACATATGGTTACACAACATATAACCTCACAAATGTCAACATCACATCATCATAATCCATTAATTCATAGAAGTTACACACATACACATATAAAACATGTACATATCATGATATACCGAGTATATTAGTGAAAATTCACCTCACAGTAATAATCACAATTATTAAAACAACACCGCAGTAAATATCCGGAAGAAATCACACGTCTACCAAATATATCCTACAATAGGTTTTACACACAAATATAAGAACTATAGGTCCCAAGTAACATCTCAAGTCTTAACTAGTCAAAAATGTCCAAACTAGTGATTTAAACATAAAATTGGTCCAAAATCGGTTGAGTCGCGGCATCCATCCAGTTATGTCGTGACCCCTTCTGTTTATCAAAAAATTCATAATCAACGTTTGCATGTTCGAACTAGTCCCCATATAGCCCTCCCCTAATGCTTATGCATGCATTATCATGAGTGTTTGGTGATCTAAAGTCTTATAGTCTAGATTCTATTAAAATAATATAATTATATTTCTCCAAATCCTTATAACTTAAGGATTAAGTTAACCATTTAAATAATTAGATAAGACATTTATTATCAATATTATTTAAATAACCATACTAATTAATTATAACCATCTAATTTTTGGCCTCGTATATATAATATATATTCCAAAAATTACAATAATAATTAATCGGTTAACTAATTAATATATATTTAATTAATCCAAAATAAATATACAACTAATTTGATAAATAATGAGAAAATTAAAAACCCTTAATTTACTTAACCTTTATTTTGTAAATCGTTGCGAGATAATGTCTCTCAATTCATGGTTGCATCTGCTGCTCGAATTATAGCAATCATAGGTGCGACCCTTAAGTGTCATATGACATTGATTGTGACATCATGTAGCTATTGTGCACATGATCCCTATTAGAATACCACTTTTGCAAGGAAGCTATCATTCCTAGATGGCACGAACCTAACGAGGCCCTTGGTTAGCCACTTAGACTATACCAGGACATAAGATCTCTTATACCGAGGTGATAGATTAAATCATAACTTAAATACAACCTCCATGAATTCACATTTGATGAAGCGGGTATGGACTATCCCTTTTGTAAAACAGTATTTCTAAATTTTGAGTATGAGTACGGAAAGTGTCAACTCGAATACTCAGAATTTTTATTACTTGACTATCTGACTATAACTGAACCGGTGAAAACGACAAAGAACAAATTAGTTCATTTGAGCATGGCCATGCACTTTACCTCGGTCTTTAATCAGTTAAGAGCCCCGGAAATATCTCTTCAAGAAGAAGAGGTGCAAATCCCATCTTGCATACTTGCCTTTGGCAACACGGCTTTCTCTGAATCTTGATACGCCCCTTATGACCACCCAGTTACGGTGGGCGTTAGAAAGCACCGAACAAATCTAGAAATCCCCGCATCCCAAATTAAGTACTTCAGGTAGTAAGGATAACCTTATGAGACTTACCTATGACAATATTTATAAGGTATTCTCAACTATGGATCACTGTCCAATATCTGCCGTTAATATATCCATGAATTTTGTCTACTCCATTTGAAGTTGTATTCTATCCTTGAATACTCTACCAAACATCACCATGACATTATAGCTTCCGTTGTCATTCCCACAACAATAAGTCATCACGGACAAGTTTCGAATAAGCCCAGCTTATTCCCGAATTTCATAAAACATGCAAACTAGTGAACTACTTCTACAAATTATGTAATTCCTCTATCCCAAACCTAGGCATAATTAATACAAAATTGTACGTTTGGAAG
The DNA here is from genome assembly GCA_032274825.1 of Drosophyllum lusitanicum. Lineage (NCBI taxonomy): Eukaryota > Viridiplantae > Streptophyta > Magnoliopsida > Caryophyllales > Drosophyllaceae > Drosophyllum > Drosophyllum lusitanicum. Next base: position 10,476 of record JAUEJL010007558.1, on the reverse strand, counting down.
CTATCGCTCACAATATCTATTTGAATCACTTGTCACATCTAGTTTCAACCATAAGTATCACCATCTCTGGTTAAACTCCTTGGAAGTCTAAACTTTAGTTAATTAAATTAACTAGTAACATTAATCCCCAAAAACACAAATGTATGCACTTGCAAAGTCTTGCCTCAATTTAGTTTTGATAGAATTGTTTTGTAAACTTAAACAATTTCAGTCTTCCTTACAATATTCCGTAAACCTGGAGGTTACCGAAAAACTCCGAGTTTCTTGATATATAAGATTCAATCTTCCAACTTTCCTGTGTTGCATTTTATAGATGTATTATTATTTCCCAAATAGTAAGTTGTTTGCAACCCTCGCAAACTCAAAATTAGATCTCTAGTGCTTCCTGTGAACACTTATCTAATTTTTACTTTTAGATATCCAATATCTACTTATCATTTCTTCTAGAAATTTTTTACTAACATACCGACATTTGACTTAATATATAATCATGACATTCTTTTAAAGTCAACACCGACTTTTTGAAAACTTTGTTTCAAGCCTTTAAACCTTATTTGAGTCAAACTCAAACTCTAAAATGTCATTAGTCCTACGAGAATTCTTGGCCTAACATCCGGACAACTTTTGATTTCCATCGAAATTCCCATTGGATCATATATATTTACCTAAATTCAATTATCTAATAATTCCATGTTCCCTGAACATTTATTAGTTACTACATGAATATTAGTCTCACTTATTCTCTATTAAGATCCCCCATCATAATTCCCCGAGAATTTAAGACTAAATAATCTATTTGTCCCTGAAAAATATTCATGTAGGTCTAATGCTCCCACTAACCTTTATGAAACCCAACTTTACTTAAACTATCATTTTGACTTACTCAAATTGCATTGATTTATCCTTTCTGGCCTCAGACTTGTACCTAATCTTCTAAAGATCAACCGCGAGTCAAGTCAAAGAACTCCTCTTTCGTAGTACACTAAACCCGACTACCTAGTCAAAACATAGTTTCAAGTAAAAGATACCTAAGTCTCAAAGGACTTATATCATAAAACTTTTAAAGTTTATAAAACAATCCAGAGATTTGCATATCGTTAATCCCATTTATGGAGTTTGGTTTTATCCAACCCAATATAAACCAATGTATAAGACACCTGATAATATTTAAATTCTCATAAATAATTAAGTATAGAAGTTCCCAATCATAATTTACCTTTACGATCAACTTAATACTTAGAATTATTTTTATTCCATAACCTTAAGTATAAAAGTTCCTGATCATAATTTATTTTTTTGATCAACTTAATACTTAAAATAATTATCCTAATATTTCATATATTTAATATATTTTATCCCATAAATGATTATCCTAATATTTCATATATTTTATCAAGCCCCCGACTCAAATGGAATACCGCATATTTGTTTCACAAAATAATTCATTTTATTTTGACATTTATTAGAACAAAACTTATTAATAAAACACTTGTCAAAATATTGAAAGAATTATCCTGTTAGTAAAACATTTGTATTTTAGTATCTAGTATCATTTAGGTTAAGATAGTAATATTATGAAAAATCCATTTCATTCAATTACTTAGCGTTTAATATTTAATAACCATGCAGAAATTCCATAAAACCTTGGAATTAGTCACACTAATTCAAGTCCAACTTGAATATTTAGATTCAACAAATCAATGCACACACATTAAAATAAAATTTTAATAATACTCGAAATATTGAAACCAATATTTCTAAAATTCATAGTACTCAAAATTCCTAAGTATAAAACCAAAATATTCAAAACCAAATATTTTGAAATAGGATTACATCTAGAAATAAAAAACATAAAGACTAAAAGCTTCATAGAAGATGTCCCGTCCCGTGTGTTTGGGCTCCCACTTTCCTGGCCGCCTACCATTAAGACCAATTGTAAAGTCAGAATCCTTGTACCCAGTACAAGTAGAATGTGAATAAAGATCTAAAAACAATCATATACCTTAGGGGATTACCTCGTAGACCCCGTTCTTATGCTTTTGGAAACTGCGCTTGTAATGACTAACCTCATTACAACCAAAGTAGCGATTTTCAGCTCGGGCGGTGCTTTCCATAGTTGCCTTAGTCTCCTTGGCCTTCTTGCCTTTCTTCGCTTAGCTTTAGTCTACTGCTAGTTTGGCTTGGAGTTACCCTTGACCTTCCACCGCGCCATTTGTTCTTCTTTACTCCACCCTCCATGGAAAGTGAATAAGGATTTAAAAACCATCATATACCTTAGGGGATTGCCTAGTTGGCTCTGTTCATATGATTTGGGCAACCACGCTTGAAATGACAAACCTCATTACAACCAAAGTAGCAATTTTTAGCTCGAGTGGTGCTTTCCTTAGTTGCCTTAGTCTCCTTTTTCTTCTTGCCTTTCTTTGCTTACCTTTAGGCTGCTGCTAGTTGGCTTGGAGGTACCCTTGCCCTTCCCATCGCGGTACTTGTTCTTCTTTACTCCACCCTCTACAGACAGGATATCCTTGGGCTTATTGGTTCCCTTACTCAACTCGTCCATCTTGAGCATCGAATGAAGCTCAGGGATGGTCTTCTTCATATTATTCATATTGAAGTTGACCACGAATGGCTTGCACTCATCTGAGACGGAGTTGAGTATCATATCCATTGCCAACTGCAATGGAAAGGGGTGCACGAGCCTTTACAGATGATCAAGGTGTCACATCCTACCTTGGCGGAAACACGAGGTGCGACAGAGAGGATCATCATTACACATTGATAGACGTAATAGAGAAATACTAAATGCAAAGAAAACACACATGTCATGACGCTCCCCGACACAAATGGAGTCTTGTGAGGTTGTTAATCATTTTCACGACTAAGCATAGACCAAATAGTTCAATAAGTATCATTCCCACAACCCGGGATGAGTAAACGGGGCAACATGCCCAAAGTGTTAGGATTTAATATTGTATAAAAATATAAGTTTACATTGTGGGAAGAGTTTGCATTAAAAGCAAACATTAAGAGCCAATCATGTAAATACTCTTATAAGTATATATAGGGATATGACCCATTGTATTGAATATTGGTTGCCTCATTAATAGAAAAGGGATCTAGGTGTTTGTGTGTGTTTTATACATTTTCTCTCTAGATCTATCTTACAACCGGTCAAATATATGTATGCTTGAATCACATCAGGATTAACAAGTGGTATCAGAGCCACATGGAGTGAAGATTTGATTTTGAAATCAAAATGCTTGAAGAATCAAAGTTCTAGTCGAAAACCGAGAGCTGTTCTTATCGAAAATTTAAGTTTTGTGTGAAATCATTGTGTTTGATTGTTATAAGCATCGGTCTATGGTCGTTTGATGTTATAGAATGATTACAAGCCAATTAGAATCCAATTGGATATCATTTTGATGGTCAATTTTCATATCTGGATTGAAAAGTGTTCTTCGTGTTCTTGAGAAAAATCACCAAATTAGCACTGATTTGGTGTTGTTTTTGAAGAAGAAAAGGATTAGAAAGTGTTTGGTGATCCTTGCACATGAATTGGGGGAATATTTTTGGTTAAATAAACAGATTTGGGTGTAGGGTTCATATGACTCAAGAACAACCGAGCTTGTTCTTGAAGATCGAGACATGAAATTTTTTTCAAGTAAAGCCAACCGAATTCGGTCATTGGAGGGTTAGGGAAGGAAAAGAGAAGAAGAAAACGTGAGGATGGGGGGTTAGGGTTTCCTAAGAGTTTTATGATAATTAGAACGATTAATTAGGTAACTTATATTGAATTGTTTTGATCTATTTTGGGATATTGATCTCATCCCCCCTGGACAATTTTCATATATGTATGTATATATATACATATTATTTTTATTATTAATTTCTTGTATTTTATATGTACATTTCTTGTTGGTGTATTTAACCATTATTGTGTTATATCAACTTATTAAGTTTTTGAGTGATTTTTACACACTCTAATTGATTACTAGTAATAACTATTATTTTGTGTAATATTAGCATGATTTATTTATTTGAGGGCTTAATTCATCAATACTTTGCACTTAAGACAGTTGTACAATTAAATCGCGCACTAGGAATTCGTATCAATGTTCTACAAATATAAAGACTTAGGCTTTTCACTATTGCTAGCACAACTATAATATTTGAGGAATATATATGCTTAACACTTTGCATTTAACACTTACTATGTTTTAGGAATCACACGAGCACAAAAGTTTAAATTAAATGGCTAGTGGCGGGTTGCAAGTTGATCCAACTAACCTCATTTGGTGACGGATGTCACAGTATTCGGTATTCCCCGGTTAGAAGAACTTCATCCAAAAATTAAGCTCATACTACTGTTAGAGTTTTGCTTGCCAAATAGGTGTGGGTATTTGGTCTTCGTATGGTCTTCCCGCTCCAAAGTAAATTCCGGCCCTCGCTTTAAGTTCCAACGAACCTTGACGACCGGGATCTTGCTGCATTTCAATTTTTTACTTCACGATCCATGATTTCAACAGTTTCTTCCATAAAACGCAGGTTGTTGTCTATCTGGATTTCGTCGAGTGGCACATGCAAACTCGCATCCGCTAGGCATTTCTTTAAATTTGACATGGGAAACGTATCGTGTATGCCACTTAACTCTTGTGGCAATTTTTTCGATAGGCTATAGGTCCGATCGGCTCAACAATCTTAAATGGTCCCACATACCTTGGTGCTAGCTTGCCCTTCTTGCCGAACTGTACTATGCCCTTCGAAGGCGATACTTTGAGTAACACTCAATCTTTGACGCTGAATTCTAGAGGCTTTCGCCGATTAACGGCGTAACTCTTTTGGCGATCTCTTGCTGCCTTTAGCCTTTCCTTGACTTGGAAAATTTTATCGGTGGTCTGTTGTACAATCTCCGCCAATCAATTGGCTTTCCCCAAATTCGGCCCAAATGACGGGTGATCGACATTTCCACCCATATAGTGCCTCAAACAGGGCACACTTAATACTCGAATGGTAACTGTTGTTATAGGAAAACTCAATTAAAGGAAAATGAGTATTCCAACTCCCTCCAAAATCGATAACACAAGCCCTAAGCATGTCCTCCAACATCTGAATAGTATGCTCACACTAACCGTTGGTTTAAGGATGGTAATCCGTACTCATATCCAATCTTGTCCCTAAAGCCTTGTTCAACGTTTGCCAAAATCGTGATGTAAATTGACTATCCCAATCAGATATAAAAGAGACTGGCACCCTGTGTCTTGCTACCACATCACTGATGTAAATTCTCGCTAACATGTCCCTTTTTTAGTCTTCACGGATTGCTAGACAATGGGCTGACTTAGTCATCCTATCCACAATGACCAAGATAGAATCTTGCCCACTGCTAGTCCCGGGTAGTTTTGTAATAAAGTCCATCGTTATATTTTCCCATTTCCACTTGGGGATCTCCGGCTGCTCCAACAGTCTTGAGGGTTTTTGATGTTCGGCCTTTACTTTTGAGTAGGTAAGACACTTGCTAACTTAAATGGTTATGTCCTTTTGCATTCCTGGCCACTAATACATATCTCTCAGGTCATGGTACATCTTGTCCGCTCCTAAATGGATAGAGTACCAAGTTGTGTGTGCTTCATCCATGATTAGGGTCCTCACGTCTCCCGTTAGTGGCACCTAGATTCGTCCCACTAGATACAATCCACCGTCTTCCATCTTCTCCAATTGTTTGTCTAACCCCCATTTCCTTTGGAGCATTTAGGTTTTTGGTTGCTTCTTTCCGAGCTTCAAGTATCTTCTCCTTGATACTCGAATGAGTTATCATGCTCATAGCCCGTACTTGCCTTGGCTTGATCCTCTCCGTTCTACTTAAAGCATCAGCTACAACATTTGCGTTACTCGGGTGGTAGCAAATCTCACAATCATAATCATTGAGAAGTTCAATCCAACGCCTCTGCTGCATGTTCAACTCCTTTTGGTCAATGATATGTTGTAAGTTCTTATGATTTGTGTAAATAACACTTTTCATCCCATACATATAATACCTCTAACTTTTGAGTGCAAAAACCATAACACGCAGCTCTAAATTGTATGTGGTATAATTCTTCTCATGAATCTTATAGTTTTCGGGATGTGTACGCAATTACCTTGCACCACTACATCAATACGCATCCAAGACCCTGGTTTGACGTGTCGTAGTACACAACAAAGTCGTCCGGCCCATCGGGAAGAGTTATAATTGGAGATTTACACAACCTACCGTTCAATGTTTGAAAGGCATCCTCTTGTTCTTCGTTCCAATCAAATTTCTTGTCCTTTTGAGTTAGTAGGGTGATAGGTTTGGCAATCTTTGAAAAATTCTCGATGAACCTTCGGTAGCCTCAATCTTATTGGGTTGCTCCACATCTTTATAGCCTCAATCTTATTGGGGTCCACATGAATGCCGTTGCTATTAACCACATGACCGAGAAAATGTACTTCCTGCAACCAAAATTTGCATTTCGAAATTTTGGCGAATAACCTCTCCTTCCTAAGTAGTTCGAGGATTAGCTTTAAGTGTAGCTCATGTTCCTCCTTATACATAGAATAGATCAAAATATCATGAATAAATACAATAACAAATTTGTCCAAAAATGGTTTGCACACGCGGTTCATTAAATCCATGAACACTGCAGGTGCATTAGTTAACCCGAAAGGCATAACCGTGAACTCAAAGTGTTCATAACGAGTTCTAAACGCAGTCTTTGGAATGTTGGTATCGTGTACCGTCAATTGGTGGAAGCCGGAATGAAGGTCTATCTTGGAGAAATAACGAGAGCCTTGTAATTGGTCGAACTAGTCATCAATCCTAGGAAGAGGATAACGGTTCATGATAGTCAGTTTGTTCAGCTCACGATAGTCGATACACATTCGCAACAAACCGTTTTTCTTTTTGATGAATAGAAGAGGTGCTCCCCAAGGAGAATGGCTAGTTTAAATGAATCCTTTGTCTTGAAGTTATTTGAGTTGGTTAGACAACTCCATCATTTTTAACGGTGCCAACTCGTATGGTGACCTTGCGACAGGGGTTGCTCCTAGGATTAAGTTGATGCCAAATTCCACGTGTCGAGGAAGGCGTAATCCTGATAGATCCTCCCGAAATACCTCAGGAAAGTCCCGTACAATCGGGATATCTTCAAGTTTCCTCTCCTCCGCAGTCGCACTCATGCGGTGCCTCAAGTTTTCTTCGGACTGTTCACCACGGACCTCAAGTACTTCTCCATTCGGCAAGGGTATATGTACTATTTTCTCATGGAAAACTATTTCAGCCTTAAGACCCGATAACCAATCCATCCCCATAATCACATCAAAACTCTTATGCCTAAAAGGTATTTGATCTATGGAAAAATTGTAACCTTCTAACATTAAGTTGCACCCACGAATGATTTTATTGATTTCTACCCTTTTGCCATTTGCTATCTCAATCATGTAACTAGTTTTCAGACTACTAGGTTTCACATTTAATAAAGTTACGAATTCAGTGGAAATAAAGTTGTAATCAGCACAAGAATCAAACAATACAGTAGCATAGAGATCACTTAGAGAGAAAGTACCCATCACAATGTTGGGGTCTGGGCGGGCTTCGTTGGCACCCATAACAAATGCTCTCTCACGAGCTTGGTTTCCGTTGTTACCCTGATTACGGTTCCCTTCGATGTACAATGTTTGGTTCAGACAATTTCGTCATTGATCAGGAGCTCTGTTTAGTCTTTGGCACGCGTTCATGTTGTGGTCAGTTCCAACACATTCATAACACGCCCCACGGTTGCTCGCTAGGTTCACTGTATTTACTAGTGTTACCATCCTTTCCTCACTTTTATACTCCTTAGCATAGTCTACCAAACGATTACATGTTGTGCATAAGTGATACGGCACATTCTGGTAATGGTGGAAGCTTCAGTCTGTGCACTTTGGAGTAGAACTTGCATAGTCCTTGGCAGGATTAGCCGCCATAAATCCGGTTGCTACCCTAGCCCTCTTATTGATATTTATGGCATTTCCAGCTTTGCTTGCTTCACCAACGTCCCTTCTTTTCTCGTTAACCTTGGTTAACTTCCAAGTTCTGATTGCGTCATCGGTCAATGTTCCGGCTTTTAGTATGGCGCTCTGAATTCTAGGCAGCTTAGTTACCGCAACCATTCATCAGATCTCAGGGGCTAGTCCGTGATTATACCTTTCAATTCATTTGGATTCAGGGGTGACAAAATGTGGGACTTGTCTGGCTAGCTCATGGAACCGATCTGTGTATGCAGCATGGTTAGCACCTAGCATTGCATAGTTCCAGAATTGGGACTCTAACTTCTGCATTGCATTACCCACGTAGAACTCCTCCTCCAATAAAGATTTAAAATCTTCCCAAGACATACCCATTGTTGCGGGCCTTCCTCTGGCCTGGATTTGTGTGTTTTGGCACGTTAGGGCCTTATTGATAAAAAAACTTGATGCATATTTCACCTTTTGATTTTCAGCACAGATGCTGATATCCATCATAACTTCCATCTTTTCCACCCACCTGGTAAGCGCTAGTGCGCCACCCTTTCCATCAAAGTCCCTTGGTTTGCAGGCCAAGAACTCCTTATAAGTGCAACCATTGGTATTCCTCGCCTTGTTATTGCCTTCACCGCCAACATCTCCTTCATCTCCTCCTCCATTAGCATTACTGCCTCCACTTCCATTATTAGCTTGATGGTTGAGGTTATTACTGATCTGTGTGATAATATTAGGGATGGGCGCTTGTAGTTGTTGTGCTATATGCTCAGCAATGTTGGGATTCATCGTCTCTTCATTTTCAGGCCCATTACCACGACCACCACGACCGCCATGGTTACCTCTACCTACACCTCTACCATGCCCATGTCCTTTAAGGTGCTCAGATCTTCTTGTAGACATGTTCTATATAAAGGGGTAAATTCATAGGTTAGTTAGGGAACAAGTTTGCGTTAACAGCTTCTTTTCGCATCTTATATGACATATACATGGTAAATTTGTTGCTTTTAATCGTATTGATATGGATAATGTTTCCGCGTTTGTTTTACTTATTGGTGTCACGCTCATTTAATTCGTACCTAAAACTGTAGTTTGTTTCACAGGATGCTCTGTAATACATTAAGTGTCCTTGTGCTAGGTATGTGTGTATGGCGGTGATCAGGTGCAATGCATCCATACTTACCACAACTTCCTTTAAAGCACCACCAAGCATCCCCATCCACTAACTTACGTCGATCACTACATCCTACAGGGTACAGGCATTTATGAACACCCAACCATGCATAACACTAGATCACATAGTCATTTGAATTATTGGCCTTACCCTAAAGAAAAAATCAAACAAGAACATGCCGTAAAGCTAGGTAAAATTTTTTAAGTCTATTGATTTTGATCATGCATAATTATTCATAGTGTTCACTCAGCCCTTCCCTTTATCTATTATTCAAACATGTAAAATAAACAAGTAGATATGCACGTAGTCATTTAAGGGGTTTGCATGGATGTATGGTATTGTATGGAAATGTTGAGTCAAGTGGTGCATATTGCATAGTTAAGAATCACAAGACATTTAGTAATCAAAGAATTTGTCTTTCATTCATAAAGGACACAAAAGCTCAAAATGAACATAGTCCACTAATAGTTTCTAGAATATGTAACAATTAAAGTAAACATCTCCTAATCATCGGTAGGATCCTCGGATGGGTTGTCCTCGGAATCCTCCTTAGTATCATCGTAGTCTTCAGTTCCGACCGCTAGGCTCTGAGGTCGAGCCTTCTCGGCTTTTACCAAGGACTCGAGTTGTTGTCCTTGCATTTTTAGCATCTCCTCTAGCTCCTGGATCCTACGGCTTTGCTACATCTGCTCACTTTCTTGATAGCTCCCTATCTTGACGGCTCCACCCTCCTGCAGCATGCCGATCTGGTTTTGAAGTTGATAGATCATACAGTTCTCTCCATAACCCGCCCCTCTTATTCGTTCATAAGGATCCTTATATCCCACCGGGATATGCTGTGTGTAACATCCTGTATTTGGGTCTAGTATTTGTGTAGGCTTCGGTAAGTTATTACGTGAATTATTAATTGATTAATGTTTGATTAATTATTAATCATTAACTTTTAATTAAGTGTTAAATATATATATATGTGTTGGTTTATATATGTATATATGTGCGGATGTGAGTGTGTGTGTGCATGTAATTGAAAGATTAGAGGTTGACACCTCCTGCTTGTGTTTTCAACATGTATATACGTGGGTTTCATTAAGCATGTTTATCATTATCAAATTCTTGTGTGTGTGAATTGTGTGAAAAACCGAGAGCAAAGAAAAGAAGAACAAGCATCGGATTTGTGTTTCTTGATTTTGTGGGATTCAAGTTAAGGTTAGATTGAATCTGGTTTTGTTCTTGGATCATGATTCTTGTTAACATGCTACGGTTTTGATTATCAATATGTTAGATTTTGT
>JAUEJL010007547.1:0-10179 GCA_032274825.1 Drosophyllum lusitanicum | reverse complement strand
CCCCCCCCCCCCCCCCCCCCCCCCCCCCCCCCCCCCCCCCCCCGGAGTGGTAAGGTAGAGACAAAGAGAGAGAGACTTGATGATCTTTATTTTTACTAATATAAATTATATATTATTTAGTATTTAAGATTAATTAACAAATAAATAAATGAAAAAATTAATTGAGATAAGGGTATTTCAATATTTTCAAATTGAAGAGAGACACCAAAGCCCGGAAAAATCGGACCAAGTGATTAAATCCATAATTTATAGCAAACCAGGAGACCAAAAATGTAATTAACTCTATATATAATATTATTAATCAAAGAGATAGTTTATCTAATACATCCATAGATGGTTCTACAAATATTATTGACGTAGGATAGTTGAATTTGATACAAATGCTTATTCATAATAGAAAATTAATTTTAATAAGTTATCTATACAACTATATAAATCATTTAACACTCTCTTTTCTTCTTAAGTTTAAGAGTTTTTAAAATTCAATCAAGACAACATCTTGACATTTCAATCTATTTAAATTAATGTTATCCACTCAATCTTTAACTATTTCACTCTCTCTCTCTCCTAATTTACTTTAATTTTTATTTATTTAAAACATATATTCCCACTAACACACTCTCTCACACAAACACTATTATCTACCCACATCAACACAATTTCCAAAATCTTATTAACTTCTCTCTTCTTATTTCATAAATATAAATCTTTTTTTCTTAGTTTAATGTTTTTTAGAATTTATTTTTAAAATTAATAAAATAGTTTATGCAAATACAATAAAATTTGAAAAAAATAGAAATGTTGCTTAAGAAAACTTTTTCGTGATATTGAATAGAGGATAATGGTTGAAAGAGACATGTTGCAAAACAGAAACTATTCGCCGTTGCAACATTGTGCGGGTACAATGCTAGTATATATAGACGCACGCATGGGGTCAGGTATGGGCTCAGGACCCAAGGGTTATCCTCATCCTCGCCCCCAAGTTCGGGAAACCCTGATCCCATCCCCGGTCAAATCGAGGCCAGGGATCCGGTTTCCTATTGGATACGTGGCCTTTTGCTATCCCTCATTTTTTGGTCAGGTATGGGGAGCTGTTGGAGGTAAATTAGCGAATAAATGATGTGGGTGGGATAAGTACCACCGCTTGAAAATGTAGGTCTGACAATTCAGGTCGTGTTCGTGTTAAATGAGTGATTTTGTTTTCATGTCATCCATTTTCGTATTATTTTTGTGTCGATCCATTTTGACCCAGATTACTTCCATGCACGGTCCAGTTTCTGTCACTTAATTTCGTGTGCGATTTTGAATCATGTTTTGTGTCAACCCATTTTTCAAAGAATAAATTTCGGATTGCATTTTCAGACAAAAGATTCTGATTTTTGGTCGGGTTTGTGTCTACTCATTTTTCAAAAAAAATCATATAGATCTTCCTTGTATATATCATTCCATACTTTTATAGACATTGTAACGGTCTATTATTAAGGGTTGATAAAAAACTCGTCTCCGATACCTGCACCCGATTTAACTAAAAAAATCCCCGAGTTAATAGTTGATGAGGACATTGATTCTTCAAATTTAGAAATCGGGAGATTGGGAATACTCCTCAGGGTCTTAAACCCGAATTATATATATCTCAACATTAAATTTCCTACATTAATATTTATATGTATAATATTGTTTTTATTTGAACATATATAAAAGTTTTATGCGATGTATTAAATGGAGAGAATATAAAAATTTCTATGTAAAGGCACTACTTGTGTGGGTTTTTTTTTTAAAACCATATACTAATATATTAAATTGAAACTTCTTGCATGATAGCTTCAAAATATGTATATTATAAAATGTATATTATATTTTTAGTTAAGAAAAATATTTATTTTATGAAACAATTAAATATTCAATAGATTAACTTTTGATGTGAAAGGTTAAAGAATAGGGTAAAATGCATGAAAATATAATTAACTTTGTCTTAATTGTCATTGTATACAACTAACTTTAAATTCTTAAAGTTAATACAACTAACTTTCAAAAAAATTTCATTGTATGCAAACAACTTTTTTCTGTGTCTAGTCTTTAGCTACTATTGTATACAATAAACTTTTCTATAATTTCCATAGTATACAACAACTTGCATACAATGGGAGGATTATAAAAGTTGATTGTATTATTTAAAAAAAAATAAAATTGATTGTATACAATGATAATTAAGACAAAATTCATTATATTTTCATGCAATTTACCCTAAAGAATAAGGTGAGGGTAATTTTATATGAAGATTACATTTTACATTTGTACATAGTTCTATATTTAAAGCTTTGAAACACAATAAAAATGCAAATTTCCAATACCCTATAGTTTATTACTTTTTAAATTATTAATTGTTTCTAGATAAATATGTTTTTTATTATTATTAAATAAATATGAGTTAAATAGGTCAAATTCGGGTTAACGTATTTGTTTGTGTTTGTGTCAAGCTTTTTCATGACATTTTCGGGCTAACCAATTTTTGACCCAATTTAGTTTTTAGGGTGTGTTCGTGTTTGGCTAGGGTCGGGTTTTGTGTCGTTTTAAGAATTGCCAGTCCTACTTGAAATTTGGTGTAATAAGTGTACGATGAAAAAACCAGGAAAGAAAAGGAATAGTGTAACGATGTGGTTAAGGTTGATATTTTTTGACTTCACATGGAACCTGACTCAAACTCGACATTAATCTTACATGAACCCGAAATGGATAAAAAATAGGTCTATACGAAGTCGGCATGGGAAAATTAAGTTAGGATTGGTGTGATACGATATAATTATGAATAAAACCCTATCTTAAATATAAAACAATATAAACAAAGGTAGAAAATTTTAAACGTAAAATGACTTGAACCCGACACAAAAATAAATAAGTCAAAAATAGATCGATACGAATACATATGTTACTAAGGCCTTCCGTAGTGGGTGTCCCGAAACCTTCGGGTTCCCGGGTACCCTCGGGAACACCGTTACGCCCTCCCCTCCCCTTCGGGTTGGGCTTCGGCTTCCCACAACCGAACTACCCGAAATGTTTTTGCTTACTTTTTTTTGCTTTCCAATTCACAGCTACATAGTAAATAAATAAATAATTAATTACCCCTCCCCTAACGGCTATATGACTGTTTCATGTATATATACACACACACATACACATATTCTCCTCTATATAAATACATTACTATACTTCAACAATTTTCACCCAAACTTTTTTCATTTTTCTACCTTCTACTCTATATAAATATAGATGAGAATAATAAAATATATTATTATTATTATTAATGAAATTTTTATTTATATTATTTGTTATATTATAATTTTTATACAATTGTTTTTTTTTTGAAAAACGAATAATCCATATATGGCAGTATGTGAGCCTCAAGTCACGCACCATGATGGAGTAATACCCTCCGTCATTTTATAGAAAAACCTCAACTGTCCAGACTTGAACCCAAGACCTGAGCTATGGGGTAAAACCCCTATACCAATAAATACAGTCGTTTTTATACAATTGTTTTAATATACCATTTGAATAGGGAAAGATTTAGAACCGATGTTAGGTGTGATAGGGTGTGATTACGTCACAACATGAACACATCGGTCTGAGAGAATGAGACATCGGACGTTTTTTCCACGATGAGCAGTGGACACGTGGGGATCCGGCTAGAATTCGTCTCCAATCAATCGTCAAATTCGAATGTTATATTTTATTAGATTAGATTGGTTTCATTTCATTTGATGCTTGATTTCTCTCCCTCTTTCTGGTTACGTTATTCCCCATAACCATAACCATAACCATAACCTCCGTCCATGTGTTTTCACTTCTTCACCCGATCATCTTCCGATTAAACGAAAACCCAACAGATTTCATCTATTCGTCGTCAAGATCCGTAAGTTTTCATCCCTTACATCTCTTTATCTTATATTATTGACAGTTGTTCTTCTTAAGGGGCACAATTTCGTTCTAAATTCGTTTTACCCTACTTATCGTTGTTTATCTACGACTGTTCCTGAGAATAATTCCATGAGATTGATTTTAAAATTCTGCACTCTGTTTAGTGTGTGATTTAATGTTCAGCCCACATCGCTATACGTTGCAGATGTGTGAAAGCTAAGTTTCTTGGTTACCAATAACATGTACAAAGATCTTGTCTTTATCAACGTTTTTTTCCTGGTTATTAATTTGCCCAATTGCAAGTTCCATTACGTAAGATACATTGATGTTTTTTGCCTTTGGTGTAAATATTAAGAGTATAAACCTAGTTTGAGATGTTATAGGTCACTGTTATGCACTCATGCTTCATAGATATCAAGTGTTCGATCAAATTACTCAGTGGTGGACAACGTTTATTTTGAATATTTGTCAAAGTTTTAATAATAAATATCCTTTGCTGGTTGATGGGAGATGCTCATTTAAAGGTTTTGGAACTTAAGAAGTAGTATATGTATAATTCGACGAGCAACTGATAGGGGAAATGAATGTAGTCTGTAAAGTGTAGTTTGATCAGCATGTGTTTGTACAGATGCTGAAGTAAGCAGAATAGTATTGTGTTTCATCAATGACATTGTGTTATATACGTATGAAATTTACATCATTTTTTATCTGAATGTCCTTGAAAGTTGAAAGATTTCCCTTTCTTGCCAAATTTACAAGCTAGAGTTACCCTTTTGCTTATTGTTGTCATCATTGATGCTCTCTATTTGTTCTGCAAGACTCTTCTAACTTTTCATTATCTTAAGAGCAATTTAGAAATCTGTACAACACTGTGCTGGTCAAAGATTTGGAATTTTTGTAGGAGAGCATTTTTGGCCATCTAGTTTGAGTTGCTAAATACTAGCATTGCAGATGCATATAATTAAGTAAAACACCCATGTATTCTAGGAATTAAGCTAATTCTGAACATATCCTAGGATTTGTTTCTCAATAAGTTTTGGTATGTGCGCAGCATTATACCATCTTTTTATTTTTCACCCTACAAAGAAAAAATAATAATAAATAAAACAAATCAGGTGAATACCCTCCCGTGGATGTTTAAACCAACCTTGAGATCTAACACCTTTTTATGTAGCAATAATTTGATTTTGTTAATGAAATTTTCAGATCAGTCATGGCAACGAAAGGGAATCCAGGAGACAATAGAACAAGAAGATCTTTTTCTGTATTTGTAATATTTGGTTTGTGTTGCTTCTTCTATCTCTTGGGTGCCTGGCAAAGAAGTGGTTTCGGGAAGGGAGACAGCATAGCACACGAAGTAACAAAAAAGGCAGATTGTAGTGTCATATCAAATCTAAATATTGAGACCCATCACGGTGTTGGAGTAAAAAATTCTGATGATTTAAGATCAGAAAGTAAGGTTTTCCCACCATGTGATGATCGGTTTTATGATTACACACCTTGTCATGCAATGAATTTCCCCGGAGATGATATGAATTATGAGGAAAGACATTGTGCTCCTGAGAACGAGAAACTTAAGTGTCTTATTCCAGCCCCAAATGGGTATGTGACCCCATTTCCATGGCCCAAGAGTCGTGATTATGTGCCATTTGCTAACGCACCTTATAAAAGCTTGACAGCCGAAAAGTCGGGTCAAAATTGGATACAATATGAAGGCAATGTTTTTAGGTTTCCAGGTGGCGGACCACAGTTTTCTCATGGGCCTGATGCATATATTGATCAAATGTCATCTGTCATCCCAATTGGCAATGGAATTGTTAGAACTGCTCTGGACACTGGATGTGGGGTAAGTGGATTATTATTTTTAAGTAGAGGTGGCAATTGTGACCCATTTGCTTACAAAGTGTCGATTATGGTTGTGTTTCATCTTAAATAGGTCAAATAATTTCTTTATTTAAATGGTAATGGGTCAAACAGATGACATCATTTCTGTAATCATCAGTCATGTAATTATAATCTGTAAAAATTTTAAACACTGACCCAAAAAGTGTTTGTGGGTCAAGACTCAAGACAACCTAACTTCCTGTACTGAAAATGACCATTTCAAGTTGAACCTGTTTTCATCTTGTCACCTCTGGTTTCAATTTTAATAATATTGCATTATGAAAATATGACATGGTTGCATACAGCCTGCAAGTTTGGGTGCATACCTATTCAAGAAAAATGTCATAACCATGTCGTTTGCACCAAAAGACTCGCAAGAAGCACAAATCCGGTTTGCTCTTGAAAGAGGTGTCCCTGGTTTTATTAGTGTTCTTGGTACTATAAAGCTTCCATTTCCTTCAAGATCCTTTGACATGGCTCACTGCTCTCAATGCTCGATTCCATGGACCCAAAATGGTATACCTTTTAACAAACTATTTTGTTGCAATCACATATTCTAAAATTGTTTTTTTTCCTTTTAACATAATGATCACCTGAGCAGATGGAAAATACTTGATGGAAGTTGATCGAGTTTTGAGACCTGGTGGCTATTGGGTTCTTTCTGGCCCTCCTATTAATTGGAAGGCCAAGTATAAAGTATGGAAACGTTCTAAAGAAGAACTCGAAGAAGAACAAAAGAAAATTGAGGATATTGCTAAACTTCTTTGCTGGGAAAAGAAACACGAGAAAGGTGAAATGGCTATTTGGAGGAAGAGAGTAAATAATGATTATTGTAAAGGAAGAGAGTCTCATGTTACCATGTGTGAACCAACAAGTATCGATGATATCTGGTATACAATTCGATTCCTATTTTCCATTTGCCCATCTGGATCTTTTAGTCCTAATACTAAATGTTATATGTGGTCGGGCAGGTTAGGTAAAACCCAAAATGGGTTCGGGTCAAATTTGAAAATTATGATACGGATAGGGTCCCAACAGGTAACGGAGATTGGCTTGGAGGACATTTCTCCAAAATAATTAGTTTCTAAAATATGATGAGAAAATTTATATCATTTCAATAATCAATTGAGATTTTAAATAAAACGCTTTAAGAAATGCGCTCTAGGCAATGTTCAACCCATTTGCCCCATTTTCTTTTAAAGCCTTTTCCTTATTTTAACTGTATAATTTGTTAGAGATAAAAACATGGCCTGAATCAACAGGTTTGAGTTGAACTTGCCACCTCTAGTTCACATGCACACACTAAAAACCTTTTTTTTTTTCTAATATTAAAAAGTACCCGTTGGCTTGTAGGTACAAGGAGATGGAAGCATGTGTAACCCCTTACCCTAAAACAAGAAATAAAGATGAGGTTGCTGGTGGTGAACTAAAACCATTCCCACAAAGACTTAATGACATTCCACCAAGAATTTCTAGCGGTTCTTTGCATGGAATCTCTTCTGAGTCATTTGAAGAAGACAACAAACAATGGATTAAACATTTGAATGCTTATAAGAGGGTGAATAAGATTATTGGTACAGGACGTTATCGTAATATTATGGATATGAATGCTGGTCTTGGAAGTTTTGCTGCTGCACTCGAATCTCCTAAATATTGGGTTATGAATGTGATGCCTACCATTGCTAATAAAGACACTCTTGGTATCATTTATGAACGAGGCTTGATTGGAATCTATCATGACTGGTAACTCATGAAATCCTTTGCACTTAAATGTTACTCTATTTTTATTTCCAAACATCATTCTTATCATCAAGCATTTATCTTAAATGGTTTTTGACCCACTTTCTTAGAGGTGACAATAGGGCGTTTTGGGTAGTGGGTCAAAATGAGCTAGTTCAGTTGGGTTGACCCACCAACACTTTAATGTCTGTAAAATGATTATGTATAATTAATAAATCTATTACTATGATTGCAAAACAATATAATACAACAACAACAACATAGCTAAAGTGTGTTTTTTATTTAAATATTTCTGTTATTTTCAGGTGTGAAGCCTTCTCCACATACCCTAGGACATATGATCTAATTCATGCTAACGGTCTTTTCACCTTGTACAAAGACAAGTAAGCTGCTTTTCATGTCTTATTAGTTGTTATTGTCATCTGTTTGAGTTTTTCTATACCCAACATACATGCAGGTGTAGCTATGAAGACATTCTTTTAGAGATGGACAGAATTTTACGACCTGAAGGTACTGTTATAATTCGTGACAATGAGATAGAAGTGATTAAAGTGAAAAAAATTGTTTCTGGTATGAGGTGGAACACAAAAATGGTGGATCATGAAGACGGCCCTCTTGTTCCAGAAAAGATTCTGTTTGCAGTTAAAAACTATTGGGTTGCTCCCAGTGAAAACGATTCACCATCTTCAAGATGAATACAAGAACGAAGTATGGCTTAATATCGATGCTTTCTCTCAAGGTACCAAGAAAGAAAAACTTACAAATATTAGAGAGGGTGGTCAACTATGATTATCAGTCGACTTTTCCCCAAATTTTTGTCGTTTGTTTTAAACGAAGTTTTTAGTAAGGATTTTAGTTTTGGCTCATTATGAGCCGCGGGAAATGATCCTTGTATGTTTCTCAGTTTGGGCTTGGTGCACAATGTAAACAACAGTTTCGATATTACTAATGAGCACAGTTACTTGAGAAGCATTTTCCATTTGGATTTCAAATCATGCACATTTATAATGTATTTATTATTATATATTAGTTGCTTGTGTTTAAATCTTTCTATGGAAAAAGTATATGATGTGACACACTGAGGCTCGTCCCTCCTCTAAGTAAGTAACCTTTTATCATCCTTTATTTATAGGCCTATCTTTCTTCAAAAGGGCTTACCATAATTTCATAAGCACCACCTCTCTGAAACAATCTTTTTGTTTAGAATTCCTCAATGGAAAATGAAACCCTCTCAAACTCTACAGATCTCCGTGTAGCCTCGTTTTCTTGTTATCTTAAACCCCATGAACGTAAACTCGATCTTTTCGGTGTTGATAAGTGTTTAGGCACTGAAACAGGTAAAGGGGCACCTTTTAAGCGTTTTTTTCATGGTTTTCGCTCTGTCAGTCCTTGTTTGACCAAAAAATCAGTTTATGTCAACAAGATGGAAAGCTATGGAACAAAAGGAGACGAGTTTTCGTTCCCAGCTTTGAATCCTGCCTTGGATGTTTTGACTGCAAAGCAGAAACAATTTGAAGAGTCATCAAGCAAATCTTTCGAAGATTTTGGCTCTGAAACTATGAACAAAGTAGATATAATGAAAAACCTCGAGAGGAAAATGTCGGTTTTGACTTGGGATGCCATTCCAGAGGCTAATAATGAGAACATGTCAGTGACATATGATGATGTGGCCAGCGACACCAGCTCTGATTTATTTGAGATAGAGAATCTTTCGAGAACTGAATCATTTGCAGAGTTTTCATCTGCTTATGTCGAAAAGAAAACAGTTCATACAAGTCCCACCTGTCAAACAGTTGTCAAAAACAAAACTGGGATGCGGAAAAAAACTTCTTTGTTGGGATGCAAGAGTCACCAATCAGTCAAAGTGGCTGAACCTATATGTAAGACTAATTTTAAGTCAAAACATCGGCAACACCAGTAAGTTCCTATGTATATGAGAAATCTTTTCTGTTATCTGTTTATCTGTAATGCGATCAAAGTACTTTTCATATAAGTAGAAAAATGATTCATTGGCCATGCTTGTCTAGAAGTTCATGTGAATAGCTTGATGGTTGCATTGAATGAATGGATCATATTGCCTGCTCTCGTTTAATAGGGTCCCGTTTACTTGGAGTAAGGGACATGACCTACAAGACATGAAATAGATTTGAAGGATTGTGGGGATGAAATTGTACTTGGAACATTTTTATCAGTTTATGAGTTGTATTGGGAGCATCTGTTTAGTGCTCAGAAAGCTGCTTTTAAGTAACATGGCTACAATTATATTCTGGTGGTATATCTTTAGGTTTAGAATACTTGGTTATTTGAACAATGAAGGGCCTACAGCATAGATCCTTGCTTCACAAAGTGACAACAGTTGGGAGAATTTTAAGTCTGGTGTTTCAATGTTTCTTAGGGATTTTGAGATGGCAAAAACTTCTTTTTCATTATTTTTAATGCAGCATGCTTATACAAGGCTCACACTTTAGTAACGACTCCCTAAGAAACGATAGAAGATATATGTACGTCTTGATGTTTCAATCTTTCTAGGGGGTTTCCTTTATAGTTTTATGTATAGCGAAGCCATAAAAAAGAAATCGATGAAGAACTAGTTTTAATCAATAAAGATGATGAACTAACAATTATCAGTTGATGTATATA
>JAUEJL010007536.1:0-10182 GCA_032274825.1 Drosophyllum lusitanicum | reverse complement strand
TGGTGGTGATAGGGGTAGTGATTGTGCAACTAATTTACGATGGTGTGGTGGTTGCGGCCGGTGACGTTGGCCGTGGCGAAGGCGACGGCGGTCGGTGGTGGTGCCGAAGGTGGTAGGAGTGAAATTGGTGGTGGTGATCAGTGCAGAGTGCAGACACATACATAGCTGAATCCATTACCTAGAATTCATTACCCTCAATTTGTTAGGGAATGGTTCATTACCCAATAATCGACAATGATTGATTATATTCCACTAAACCAAGCAATATTAATCACTATCATTCTCATTCCTCACCCCCTAAAACTCCAACCAAGCACCCCCTTAATATATGACTACTTTGTGAACACCCGGCGGATCAGGTGCACGATGCAAGCACATTCGCATCCGCATAAAGCATTGGTTTTCAAGATCGACTTAATGCCTCAGATCACACCTTTAAATCCGAGGGTAAAGTGATACATTAAAACCTAAGTGTTAAAAGTTTGATGCATCAAGAGATAAGTATTGAAGTTCATTAAATACAATAGCATAACGTGTAATGATAAATACATTTTAGTAAAGCTTGGCTCATTGAAGTATGAATAACGCAAGCTTTGTATTGCTTGGGAGAACTTGCTACTAGTGTTTCATTGTCATTCCATTTGTACTTCACTACCCCTTTCATTCCAACTAAGAATATTCATTAAATCATGTTCAAAGCAACCTAAAGATCAGAAACTCAAATTACATATTTCTCAGCTATATACACCCACATCTTATGGTATGCATGAAGCTTATTGTGCCAAAACAATATTTACCACCTATCAAAATAAAATAAAATACAATGAGTGCTTCCTCTTCAACTAAAACAGAGGGTAGCCCCTAACAAGCGAGTGTTGCCATCAAACTCATCATCTCTTTCTGATCTTAGAAGTTAGAAGAGTGGGTGTAAGTAGTGTGTATAGCCATGAACATAGATTGCACCCACATATTTTGTCTAAGTAAAAAAATTTGATGGATGCCATATAGATTTGATGATCTTACAGTAATTTCACGAGCTTCATTGGCAACATCGATCCATCAGAAAGTTGCAGTCCAAAGAGCATCCTCCCCTTCCCCACACCGCCGGTGAACCTCCTTGATCCGCTCAGTGGACCTGCAAATGCCGCTACAGCTCCAGTCAAAAGAAGCCACACATATGTTCCCTGCTTGAGCCTTCCACTCACAATCTGCATCCACATAAACACATTCGCAATAACATCATCTTTAAAGGTGATAATTTCATAACAAGCTCGTTTGACATGTTATCAAACCCGTCCATCTTTCCATCTCTAGTAAAACAAACTAGAAAACTAGATGTATACAAGAACGTTACCTGGTGGTGTCCCGCAACACAGCTTTCTATCATCAATGTGCTCAACATCCAGTCCAATAAACCATGATCCCAATGATACGTCCTCGTTCACGTACTTGTGTAACACGTTCCTAAAAGATTCATAGCTCAGAAACAATAATGAATATCGTTTCTTACACAAGTTCTAAGTGATACTTACTGGTTTATTGAGATATAAGTGGCTAAATCTTTTGAGATGGCATATAGTTGTCCAGTTGCGTGTCGGAAATACTTGTTTCCTTCCTCACCAAACTTCCAGTGCTCGGGTTCGTGATATCTCACTCCTCTTTAAGCAATAAAAGTCAATGGTCAAACACACAATAGATGAAAATCAAGCAACAACAAAGGATATGGCTTACTTGTGAGCGAGCACGGGTCCAGATTTCATGCATCCAATATACACACGTGGGTTCACCCGATGTTTAGCTAGCGTTGCTCCAAGTGTACCTGCAAGCATAACCATTAGCCTTTTTGTCCATTTCATAGACCAACAAAAGCGTTAATTTGAAAGTGATGTGATTTAAGAGGTTGTCTGCAATTTCAATACAGTGGCTTTTGACACGTTCTACCCGCCCTGTTTGAGATATAAAATATAACTCAAATGGACCCATTTTTAGGTTAAAGGGTCATAATTGTCACCTCTAAATTGTAAAGAACATAAAACTAAGATTGGTTTGCAAAGCTTTACCTATATTTACATGTACATCGTCATCAACCTTGACATAGAAATCTGCATCCCACAAAGCAACAGCAGTAGTAAAATATGTTTTCGTTTTAGCTGATAATTCGAGGTACCCTTCGATATGCTCCTGCTCATACACCATTTTATGTCAGCAGTCTGCTTCGATCAAGATTCAGGAATGGTAAAAAGAAAGATTGTAATTTTACCAGTCTCAAGAAATCTCCATGCTTTCTGTCTTCTGCTTCAATAGCTCTGTCGAGAATACCACCAGACGTAGCACTGCAAAATAAAATCAAGGGTCAACATAATCAGTTCACTTAGAGTTTGGAGTGTCATGTTTTAGTGCATAAAGGCAAGATAGTCAAACAGGTGATGCATACCCGTGACCTATGACAAATCGCATGACGATACCCTTTTCTTCCTCCAATTTCCTCAGTTTATCACCTGGAGTTTGTTAAACATATTGAGAATTCAAGATTTGAATAGAATAAAGATCATGTCATTTTAGCCATGGCAATTCCCACCTAATTACTTATAAATGGGTCAGTGAAGTCATGTCATCATAATTTGACATGCTAAATATTTATGATAAAATTTGTAATTTTTGCAGAATGTTTCTAACAAAGCCACCCTCTAGAGTTGTTTCGTCCCGAATTTGTCATACCTCTAACGGATCAAATAGGTAAAATTAAAAGAAATAGCTGAAAGAACAGATCAAACAAGCTGAAAGCCACCAGAAGTGTATTTTTAATGCATAAAACCTCATCAATCATTTTATCAAAAAATTAGATTATTATTTATATGATGTTAGGGTATCTTCAAACCGGGTTTATGGGTGCTTTGAGCATGTCTAATTTATAAGCTCAAGCTCTCATTATAAAATAAGCCCCGCTCAGCTGTCAATATGCTTTGGGGGTTCTTAAAAAAATAATCCCTTAAAATATAAGCTGCTTCAAGTAACGTTTAAAAGGGCTTGAAGTTTTAATTTCAGCTCGAGCTCTAACCCAGCCCAGTCCATACTCCATAGCCCTAGCTCCAGATTGTTTTGCCAAACATAATAATAGTCTTTGCTGACGCAAAATACTTGTAGAAAAAGTAGAAATCATTAAACAAAAAGTGTTTTAGGTTAGTCCAGCCGCACGGAACATAATATTACTCGTTATGACACACTTAGGCAGCTCTAACCATGTGCGTTAGCTAAAAATGCAGAAGCGAGAACAACCTTGAGGCATCCATGTAGCACGTACGGAGTCTCTTCTCTTTCGGCTGCTAAAAGCCGTATTGATCCCTACAACCATCAAATATTTTCTTTTCTTAATGGGCTCTGGTAGCATCAAATCATCAGATATCGGGGAGCCCGTAAGTATAGAATCCTGCATCGCTCTTGCAGCAGCTAACTCCATCTCCAAGTTTGAAATCGTTTTATCTAGTGTTCTGCACCCACAAAATCATCAAGAAAAAAGTTAGATTTCAAAAGCCGGACATATTATTACTCTTGGAAAAATACCGAAAAGGAAGCTTACTGGACGGCATTGTGTGTTTTTGTAACTTCACGGATTATATCTTTGGAATCCCTCCTTACATCCTTCTAACAAGAACATAAAAATCCCAAAAAAAATATGATTAAAATCCGGATGAGAAAGAACAAAAATTAATGTGCTTATGGTCTTGGCTAGTAGTTACTCACTAATTTTGGGTCACAACCATCTGCAACTAATGGAGCATGTTCATCTTCGGTTCCGCTTGGTCTCAATAGGCCTTTAGCTTCAGGCTCTGTCCACATTCTAACACCATAAAGAAAACCGAACCAAACATTACTAATCTAAGGTTTTTAACACATTGAGTTGAAAATGTAGTAGTCAAACTTTACAAAAAAAATGCTAAAACTTTATCCCATTTTCACCCTTGTAAGTTGTGCAACCTTTAATCATCTTTCTTAGAGAGAATGAAGGGTATTTACGGAAAATTGTTTTTATATGCTCCAATGTTAGCTAAACAACAATCATTTTGGAAAAACAAACTTGTTTTAAAATCGCTGAATCTCCTCAAATTTTCACTCAACAATCCCAAATTTCATTTAAAAAGGAGCAAGGCAGCTCTAAAGTACTAAATATAATCCACATCTACATCAAACACTATGTAACATTTTCAAGATCCATCAATTTCTAAGAAACATATCACCTGTAAGAGCATTAAATCGTTAAAATCCAGATCAAGATCACTGATATTTACAAGATTCAAGAACATCTAGGAAACATATCCATTTTATGATTACTGAATTAATCCAAATCCATATCAAAATCAGTAAAATTTTCAAGATTCAAGAATGTCTAGGAAACATATCAACTCTTAAGAATGCAAATTTAAAACATTAAGAGCACTAAATCCTTTAAACCCATTTCAAGATCAATGAAATTTACCAGATTTAGCAACTTTAAGTAACTACATCCATAATCATTTGACAAATTATCAAAAAGGCAACCTATTAGTACCTAATGATCCCAATACGAACCCTCAACTTCTTTTTAAATGGTAGGTGGGGTCAGTAAAAGATAGAGAAGAAAACCTGTCGGTGAAGAGCAATCCGGCAAAAAAGCAACCGGCGCACAAGAAAAGGGTCAATTGCTTGGACACCATACTTCTTGAATTCGACTCAAACCCACCTCTGTTCTTCACAGACATTATCGTAATCTTCTCCTTTTGCATCACCAGTACAAAATATCAACTAATTTAAGTTCAAACCCATATCAGAAATCAAGTCAACTCAATCAAGAATCTGATAATTAGATCGAAGAAGTGTGTTGTTGATTTCAAACTGAACTTCAAGTCAGCAGCTTGACGGAGCCCTAGATCAAAGATTCCGTACAATGGAGTTCTGTTGAATGGAGTATTAAAATTAGATGTGTGGATGCGTGTCTTGAAATTAGGGGAAGGATGGTCGATGGTTGGAAGCAGGTGGTGGTGGTGGTGGTGCGGTGGAAAATCGACAAACATTTAAGGGAAGTAGACCCACCAACGCCAACAGAAAGTGAAAGTGCAAGCGCTTGCGGTCTTTTATATATTTGCCGCTACAACTTGTTATAAAAAAGGAAAATATAAATTATGAACTATTATTTTACTAAAAATAAAAACAATACTAGTGATGAAATATCATTTTCTTAAAGGGGTGTTTCGATGAATATGGTTTAACTATTTTTAGGGCTAATTTCTCTCTCTCTCTAACCATCAAAAGTGTTTGTATAAAATAAGAATTGAGTTCGGAGTTTTTATTTTAAATATTCAATCATATCACTATGCCGTCTTAAAATAATTTATAAAAGTGTTTGTCTAACCGACTACTATAAAGGTGATATAGTTAAATATACTATTTCTTTAAGAATTTTGATAATCACATCCCTCGGTTGTGGATAAGAATAAAATAAATTAATTTTTAATTATTAAAAATGATAACTTTGTTTTATGTATGAAAAGTTAAAAACTAGATAAAAGGTAACTATGAAGACACGAGTGCGATTACCATTTTTAAAAAGTGATATTACCTTTTTTATTATTATCCACAGCCCTACGGGCTGTGATTATCATCCTCCTTTTTTAATTATGTTTAGTTATCAATTATAACTAGTGTTATACCCGTACCACAAAATTTTAAAAAATAGTATATTTTTAATTCTTTTTATCGAAAAACTAAGAAATCAATGATTATATTGACTATATTATGTAGAGTGAATGAATATAAAAAACGAATAAAATGTCCAATAATTACCTACCCAATGCACTAGATGGATAAAACAATTAAAATTTTCAAAAAACGTCATATTACGATAAATTTATATCAAAACATAGATAAAAAATGAGACAGACACAAATATATAATTATTTTTCTCTAAACAAAATAGATCACAAGTTATTAAACATAATTTTTAAACAACCTATAATTAATTACATTAATATATAATTTTTTTAAAACTCCCTCACATATTTCATACAGCCCCTCACAATTTACATCCAAACCCTCCCAATTAAATTGAATTTAAATGTAATATTACGTTTTCTCCCTTATCTACCAATCATAGCATACTATTCGGTCCATATCACAATTACACGTCATCAATAACATCATCTTTTTTTATCACATCACACTTTCTCTCAGCTCTATCAACAATATATATTAAGTTAAATGTAATTTTACATGTAACAATCATGTTTTTCAGCATAAGAAGATAATTTTGACTTTAATTAATATAAGCTACATGTAAAACAAACTCAATTTATAATTTTATATACGTAAAACCTAATTCTTTTGTATAGCTAAAACCTAATTCTTTTATCTCAAATATAATTATTTACTTTTTCTTGTAATTCATTTTTAAACTAGAGGTATCCAAAAAAAATATTTAATTGGTGAAAATTTTATACTTTAATATGAATTATAATTATAGTGATTTAGGCAATAGTATTATGGAAGAACTCCATTATACCGCTTATATCACTGTATAATTTAAGCATATACTTTATCTAATAAACTTTTCAATAATTCGTTATCTATTAAGTTGTAACACCCAATTTTAAAACTTTTCCCCATATAGAAGTTATAATATAGATAATAATAATAAGTTAATATTCAGAAAATTATTAAGTTGCAAGTGAATAAGGAGTATAGTATACCCATTAATAGAAACTATTGTATAAGAGAGTTTTACACCTAAACACATAGTTTAAGTGTGTGTTTATTATGGTGTGTGTGTTTAGAGAGAAAGAGAGTTAGAGAAAGCAAGGATGACTTACACAAGATTAAGCCTATATTAAGATTATAGTCAAGTTTTGAGAGCATTTCATCACCATAATCAGATCTGAAAAACACACACATGGTTTGTCTTCTTGGTGTGAGAGAAATCTAGAAAGAAAAAGTGGGTTTTAGAAAGAGAAAGCTTGCAAATCAAGTGTTGATGAGGATTTAAGTCATGCATGTCGATGGTGGGGCTGAATTGAAGAGATTCAAACATTGACAAGTGATTAATTACTAGACTAAAGGTTAGTTTTCAACCCTTTTAGGTGTTCTTCAAGTTTAAGAGAGAGAAAGCATGAATTAAGAATTTTTAATGATTGCATGTTACATATGATGGCTAAGATAGTATTTATAGACCTTGTAAAACTTGTAGTGATTGCATGTTACTAAATGGTGATTAAAATGAGTTTTGATAAATTTTTGGACTAAACAAAAGTTGTTCACATAGAACAGCAAGACCGAACACGAGCATGTCCGGTAAGAACAAACCATGTCGGACAACCATGTCAAGGGACACGGGTCGTGCCAAAGGTAGCATGGGCGTGTTCAGCTCTAGTAAGTTTTGGGCAAGTCCCTGAATCACAGGGTGTGCCTTTGAGATGGACACGGCCGTGTCAGTAGGTGACACCGGCCATGTCATCCCCTATATAGCATAGGGCGTGACCGGTGTGTTGCAAGGGGTATTGGTGTCAGGTAAACATGGTCATGTCAAGGCCATGTCTTAGGGTGTGTCGCCTACTCACAAAAATGTAGTTCTTTATATTGGTATATTAGAAGTTATATATTGATATATTGTGTTTACTTAGGTCATTGGGTACTCATAAATAATGAGTAGCTTCAGACAACAAATGAGTACCTTGATATCATACTCGTAAATAATGATTCATGAATACTTGTATTATAGTATTATGGTATTCATAATTCATAAAGAATATGAATATCAATATATTGTGACTTATACATAAAAGATAATAGCTAAGAAGGATATTATATGTATGGTGATAAGAAGCTACAAAATACTCTAGTATCTAAAAGTGATATTAGTTATAAACAAATAAATAATAGTTGTGGGTAAGGAAAAGATTAATTTAATAATTGTTGAAGAATGTTAGTGATAAATGTTCATAATGTTGAATAAGAGACCAAAAGTGGGGTAAAATATTATCTAATCAATAAGAGGTAGAAAGTTAGATTAAGTATTATACAAATACCTAAATATGAAAATAACTGAGATAAAATTGTTAAGTTAAATTAGAGACAAACATGAATGAATTATGGACAACTACATAATAAGAATACACATGCTCATAATAGATAAATATACAAATAAGTAGTGTAAGATGAGTTGATAAGAGAAGTAACGGAGCCATAACATTATTATGTATAAGTGTACCAGTTATAGAGTATTACAGTTGTAGAGATCCGGTATGTGTTATTGAATTTTTACAGATATAGTTATTGTGTAAATACATTTATTATACGGATACAGTTATTATACAATTATGTGCTCTTCTAGAGAAATCAGTTTATGAGGTCTAGTATTCGTTATTGGATCTTCAATACTTGGAGGTAGATTAATAGATTTTAATATACGCATATGAACACATATCCAGTATGATTGGTAAGACCGGTTCGAAAGTGGTCTTTCTCAGAATATTAGTAGAGTTATATGTCTATTTGTGTACGAGAGCATGTTACAATTAGATCCCGGCATTTGTACTGGCCGTATAACACAGTATTAAGTTACAAAAAGTATTGTGATGATAATGTTTATTGAGTATACGTGAATATTATTTATAAGTATCTGTATTGAGTTGTTCACCGAGCTTTATAGCTCATGCCAATTGATTGTAGCTAAATTGGGACGCTACATAAGTTGTTGATGTATTCAAATCATACTCGAATGTTTAGATTCAACCAATCAACACACGAGATATCTAAAATTATAATATTATAAAATTTTAAACAAAATATTTCAAAGTACGAATACTGAAAAAATGTGTGAAATTTTAGAATTTTAAAATATCTAAATGTTATCCTCAACGATCATCCCTTTGTGTGCAACATCCTCATTTTCCTTAACTTCGTGCCAACCGTTTGCAATATATCAATATACCTGTATCATATACAAAGTAACAACTTGAATAGATCTAACCATTAGATGTGTGCATTGTTAACCTTGTTGGCTTCCTTCCAATACCTTGCGTAGTTGCCGTTCCAATGTTCAATATCGTTGCATTTGAGCAGCGATTCTCGGCATTAGTTTTTCTTGCTCTTGCCCTTTCTTTAGCCTTGGGTGCTCGCCGGCTTGGCTTGATTTTACCAATGGCCATTCTGCTGTGTCTCTTCCTGTTCATCACACATCATTCCTTGATCATCAGGGCATTATTGTACTTAATTAGAGCCAATACTAAACTCAATCGTCTTTAGCGTTATCAAGTTGGCTATAGATTTTTATTGTTAACTTGATTACAAACTTTTTATAATCAATTGACAAGCGAGTTGAGTATCAAGTCGGTCACCGTAGTGGCACTAAATGTCCAAACCTTCATATGTGATCAATGTGCTTGATTTTCATCACATGAGCACTGATAGAGATCCCTTTTTATCTTAGTGATCGATATCATACCACCGTTTTGTACGATCCTGAACCTAAAACATGTCTCGAAGCTGGCGGCTCATGCATGTCGTAGATATGTTCATCAAACTAGTTTGTAGTTCTAGAGTCATTATGACACATTACTCTAAAAAAATCAGAAAAGAATAAATATACCATTTTAGAAAAGTTAACTTGAAACTTAACAGACCATTCAATGAAGGATCAAAACTGAAATAAAACTTCAAAGTATAAAAGATCTTTATAACTTTAATACAAACTAAAATTCTAATAAACACTGATGAAAAAGAATTTAATTTGCAATCTACTGACTACTATTATAGTTAATAGTCTGATGAGTGCACATGGGTTGCACGTGCAACGAAGTGGTAATGAGCAATTGAGCATGATAAATGCTACTACCAATGTCTAAAATAAAAAGATTATCGTTACTAAAATACTAAATACGTACGTAACTGTACTTTTACTTTTTCTAACGTGTACATGTTTAAGTAAACAGTTAAAAGTTTATTAATAATATAAAAATTACATTAAAATAAATGAACTCATAAAATTATTTTTTTCAACAAAATATACACGCATCGTTATCTATATTATTAGTATATAGGGCAAATTGCCGAGAAAGGTAATATAAATATTGAAATTTGTCAATAAAGGTAATGTCAATTTTTTTGGGTCAAGAAAGGATTCTAAATTTCAATTTCTAACATTAAAGGTAACCGGTT
>JAUEJL010007525.1:0-10182 GCA_032274825.1 Drosophyllum lusitanicum | reverse complement strand
ACCTCGTTTTATCGGTCCGTTTTTTATACTTGAACGTGTTGGAGAACAAGCGTACAAACTTGAGCTACCACAAGAACTGGATGGAATACACATTGTGTTCCATGTACGTTATTTACGAAGATGCATGGCCGAGGAACCAAGTATTCTACCACTGGAAGAACTCCGTGTTGACGAAAGTATGAAGTTGATCGAAGAACCCGTCGCAATCTTGGATTGTAAGGTCAAACAACTCCGAAAGAAACGGGAGAAACTCGTGAAGGTACAATGGAAGAATAAGCACGGTGGGGATATGACATGGGAAACAGAAGATGAGATGAAGACTAGGTATCCCCAAGTGTATTCTTAGTCGAATCCGGACGGAATCTTTTTAAGGAGGGGAGAATTGTAACGAAGGGAAATTCGAGAAAAATGTTGTAATATTTTTTTATCAAGAAATAAATAATATTTTTAGAGTTTATCTATTTATAATGGTAATTAAGAATGTTACAATTATTAAATAATATATTAAAAGTTGAAAAAAAGAAAAGAAAAATTCGGAAAGAATTCGTCGCGACGCGACGCCTTGTCGGTTGGCGTGTGTTAGTGGACTGCGTGTGGCAGGCTTTGTGTGTGATAGAGTTAGCGTAAACTGGGGAGTCGTGACGCGACGCGTCGGTTGGTCGCGACGCGACGCGTTCTCGGCTGGTCTACAATATGAGTTGTGGTTAAACCATTTCTCACACTATCCTCTCCCAAGTCGTTACACTGCCAAAATTCCGAGCATACCCAAGATTCTTGAGCTTACGCGAGTAGCGGATCTCGTTTGTACGTATATTTGAAGTTCCAAAATATCGTAAACACCGCTACGGGCGTAGTTTCGACTGTGGCTTCACGTGGGTGAACTGGAAAGGTATATCTTACTAATATTACGCTTCTATTTTGGTTATAAAGCTATTTATGCCGCATGCATATCGTGTACGTGCATTTTCATGAAGTTCTGAGCTCGTTACGCGATAATCTTTGGTCGAAAGTTGTTATTTAGCATATCTAGTATATTAAGCCAGTTTAGACTTGTTTTGGATATTTGAATCACATTTTTTTAACGTAGTGACCTTCATAGGTTATTTGTGGCGTTTGAGTTCGCATTCTTGACGATCTGTGAGCATTGTTTGTCTTTTCGGGATGGTGTGTTTCGTTATGTGGACTGAGGTGAGTTCAATATTTCTCAAAACAGAGTACTAGACAAAAATGATATATTTTTTAAAGTGAAGAATTACTATACGATGGTACTATGTGTTTATACATTACTTGTGCAAGAAATAAGTGATATACGTGTGATTATTACATGTTATGAGATTGTCTGACGAATATGCTAAGTTATGAAATCATTATGTGTTATTGACATTTGGTCCAATGGACGCAAACATTATGTGAGAATAAATTGATATTTTACTCAATTTTTTCAAGTTGAGCATTTATGAAATTATGCTTTTTAACACATTGGTGATTTATGAGGCCTTGGGATGGAGGTAGTCTTATCCTTAATGATGATGCCTAGTAGGTTGAACCTTCTAGGAAAAGTGCTAGCCATTTGTGAGTTACAGGGCATTCATGACAAGTCCGGGAGAACGTGATGATGTATTTATACTCATTGTAATGATGTTTGGTACTAGAGGTTGTACCTTATTAAATATCATGTGGGTGTAAGTAGGTGTGTAAGAGGTAAAACACCGTTATTACTTCACCTGAACGGCATTATGGGAATACGCTGTATACCACGTCGTAGGAGTAGAGATAGCGGGAGATGTTACAGTCTAAGAATTAGTAAAAGTCGCACTCTAATTATTCTTAGACGGGTAATAACGTGACTCGTGAACCGGGTCTATACCTTGGGTTAAGATTATTACCCTAGACCATTAATGATGACTGCGATGATGATTATTATGATTTAAAGAATTATGAAAATGAAATTTATGAAATGACTATTATGATATTCTATGATTAGTTGACTGTTATATGCTAAATGTCAGATGATAGGTTGGTCAACTATGTGAATGGGAGGGAATGGATTATTATTTATTCTGTTATTACCGTCTAAGGCATGATATGTTTTAATTTAATCTTTTAGTAACTCTATTGACTCACGAGGCTTTAAGTTGACACTCGTTTCTTGATATGTGTCTAGTACTCGTGCAGGTTGCCTATGGAATGCTTGGTGAGACAGGGACTTTGGGTAGTGTACTGTCTTAGATGATACCATTTTGTTTATGTTTCAATCAAACAATTTATGTCTTAATGTTTAATGTTTATGAACGTGATGTCGTGATTTTCATAATAACGTAAACTTTTATCGTTTCGGTAAGATGTATTTTATGATTAAAGACTTCCGTTACATATTTTCTTATGATATGACAAGATTTTTGTAAATGGTAAATTTTGAAAAATCGCGGTCTGTCACATTACAGAAATGACTCATGATGGAAACCCTTCATAGGTTATGCATGCTTTCATAAAGGTGTGTGTATATATATAAGATGAGATTTACTTCGTTGCATTCCATTCAGGTGTACATGGACCTACATAGCTAAGATCATGTACATGCGTTGGATATCGTGCATTCGTGTGTATTGGTGTTTATTTGAGAACCATTCTTATTGCGAGTACCATGAGAATCAATCTTGGTTATTGATTAAAATAAATTAATGACCAATAAAAATGACAGCTCATTAATGACGCATTAACGAGAGGTATTTTGGGTAACTCAAGCTTTGCTCTTTTAATGACGGTCCATCCGGACGCAATTCACGATTTGAAAAATATATAAAAGACAAAAAAAACCACTATTAATAAGCATTAATTGTGGTCACAAATGATACTTACGGTACTCACGAGCCTAAACGAGCTTGTTAACTTTTAAAACATAAATACATATAATAAGGTTTTAAAAAGGTAAATTGCAAGAAAATACAGTAAACTTTATCTTAGTTACTATATAAAATGAACTTTTTATTTTTTAAAAATACAATTAACTTTCATAATCCTTCCATTGTATATAAGTTGTGTATTCAATGAGAATTACGACAAAGTTCATTATATACAATAATAATAATAAAACCCTGACATAGAAAATGTTGTTTGTATATAATGAAAGAATTATTTAAGTTAATTGAATTGTTATTAAGAAGAAAACGTTGATTGTATACAATAGTAAGTAAGACAAAGTTCATTGTATTTTATGTAACTTGCTCATTTAAAATGATAAATATTATTGTATAGATAGTTATAGTAAAAAATATATATGTGAAAAACAATTATATATACATAAATAAATAAATAACAAGAAATATAATAAACGAGCCGAACTTGAGTATGTAAAATTATTGCAAGTGGAGCTCGAGCTTCAAACACAAACTCGAAACGGATTCAAGCTCTCTTGAGTTAAAAGAGCCGAGCTCGAGCCTAATCAGGCTCTAGCTCGATTCGTTTACACCCCTATTTAAATCTGTTATTGGATTTAAACAAATTGTTTGTTTGATCGAAATGATTGAATTGGTGTTTTGTTGTTTATGCATTCTGAATAAACCGAGATTAGATTTAATCTTGAATCGGATCATATGTGTTGCTTTTAGTATCTGTTTATGTTTGTTGGAACCCGCAATTTGATTTTAGATGATTTTAAAAAGAAAACAAAAAAACCAAGTTCAAAGTCAATTACCATCTTTAAACTCAATAGGTTAACCAGGCTCTACTACACCTTAAAAAATAGCTACATGCTATTTAGTATTTAGTATCTCAAACACCAAAATTACATATTTACATGTTCCATAATCACTATTAACAAAATCCTAATTGGCTAATTAATCCCTCTGCATGCTAAAAAGACCTAAAGAGAAACACAAGTTGACATTTTGAAAAAGACAAATCAGGTAGTGGAAGACTGTTAGCACTTGTGTCACCATTCCAATTGGGACACTTTGCATACCTCTACACTTCTAATTGGGACAATACCTCCATTCATCCTTCCATTCTCATTCAATGATCTCATATCTGTTTTTTTAACATTATCTAAAACTAAATCCATTTTTTATTTCTACATTGTTGTTACTATTGAAGAAAGATATGTGTGTGTTATACCTTATATAACTATGAAAGTAAGTTTTTACATATAAATTACATCCATATATTAAGAAAGAAAAATAAAAAAATTTGGAGCAAAACAAAAGCATAGGCGTACTAGTCAATTTTGCAGACAAAGTTGAAAATTTTAACGTTTTCAAGCTGGTGCCACCAGTTAAATTTTGGGGGTGTCACCAATGATTTTTTGATGCAACCAAAATCTAATAAAAAATAATTTTTTTATAAAAAAAATGATAAGATATAATTAACAGGACTTCATATAAATTATGCTTTGTTTTAAATTTTGGCTCTAAAATATCGAAACAACAATTGAAACCTCGTTAATCCGACCCGATTATCTGAAAACCCGATTAAAACCCGAACAACACCCTCAATTTTTATTAATTTTATTTTTGTCATTTTATGATGCCGCCAGTTAATAGAAATCCTGGATCCGCCCTTGAACAAAAGTGACAATTATAAAGTCTACTAGAGAAATCGTGTGCCTTTTTTTACCAACAACTATTTGAGACGTAGTTAACACACCAAAGAAGTTACAAATGATATTTAGCAACTCGAAAACTTGAATTTCCGTTTGAGATTGTACATATATTTTCGACGTACATATTATATCTTCTATATTATTTATATAAAATAAATTAAATTAATAATTAAATACAACAAAATTAAAGTGAGAATCAATAATTAAAAAGATACAGGATGTTAAGTTGGGGCCTATTTGTAGAACAAAGTGTGAATTGATAAAAATCTATTTTGAGCTCGTACTTATTGCTAAATTACTACATTTTGGCCCCTACACCCGTCACCACTTGTCACCCAACCTATGTTCTATTGCTCTTCACTTAAACTTTTTTTCATTTTTTCTTTGACATGACGGCTACATATGGCCAAAAATATGTACCAACGATTCTGATCGCCTTTTGAATCACTCATAGGTTAACCCTAAAACGTCCGAGGGTCGGGGCGCATCATTGTCGACGGTTGAGGGAAGATTAACGGCAATGATAATTGCACTCTTATCACCTACTTGTTAGAGTGAGACTTCTGGTGTTACGTGTATACAACTGTAATATAATTTGTTTTGAAAATTTTATTTTGTGAAAAAAGTGATGGGTCATGGGATACTATTAACAACACTCGAGAATTAGTCATGATCGAACCTTTATTGATAAGTGATACTTTAAATATGGGTGATGATTTGTGTACAATAGTTTTTTTTAGAAAGCGATGATTATGTATAACTTATCGTTTTGGGGTCTTCAACTCAACGATTTAACGATCAACGCGAAGGCAGTATTTGATGTCTAAACCTTTGGTGTAGAAGGTTATTATACAAGGACCAAAGTGATATGGATCTCTACATATATATTCTTGTGTGATTTTATTCCATGAACTTTGATCTTATATATGCACTTTCGTACATTCTAAAAAGATAACATGATATATTTAAAAAAAATCAAAGTTACTATATATAAATCAGTAACTAGGCTAAATGTTCGTGAAATAAACAAATAATAGAAACGTTATTTACCATTCTACGTGTCTTTTCAATAATAAAATTGAGACATGATAAAATTTAATATTAAAGATGAGAAAAATAGACATGTCACAGATTAAAATAAAAATTAAAACTGTGTTTATACAGAAAGTTTGTATATTTGTTTTTATTGTTATGAAGTACTTGGGCCTAAGATTTCATTTTAATGAGCCTCATATTTAAAGCAATACTTTTGGGCCCAACTCACTTCTTTCTCAAACCTTGGTAGATCTTGGGTCTTGTATGGATTCTATATTCAAGGTTTTGTATTTGTATTTGTATATATATATATTTTTTTGCTGTTTTATTTGGATCTTACAAGTATTGTCATAGGTTTGTATATCACATCCCAAGAATGGCACCATTTGATCAAGCATTTTCTGGAAACTTGAGTGAGGGAAGACCGAGATTGAGTTGCGTCACTCCTCATCCTTTTTGGTGGCTAACCTCATTTCGGGTCCAAAATCTATGATAGGGTGACGTACTGACGTTAGCAGTGACTAAATTTGGTGCAAACAACTGAATTGAAGGCTTCACTCTCAGATCGTTTTGTGGGTTGCTGTGGGCATAATGATCTTCAAGTTAGAGAAAGTAAGTATCCAAAAGAGTATGATATGTGAGCAGGGCCGGTCCAAAGAGTGGGTGACCTGGGCCCAAGCACAGGGCATCAAGAGGAGAGGGGCAGCAAACTCGTATCCACTTTCTAGTACCTATAGTTATATACTTATATACCTTAAAATAAAATAAAAAAAGTCGGCCCTTTCATCTCCAACCTTAGTACTTCATGGCTCTGTCAGACTATTTGACTCTACAAATCCCTCCCAATACCGTTTCATTTCCTCTTGCTTGATCCCGATGTTGGCATTCAAGGCTCAGGATTCACGAGAAGGTCTGAAACGACAATACCTTTCTTGTTTGTTGTGCAATTCGCCCCTTTAAGGATTCAAGGGCATCATAATCTTCATTCTCCTATTCGACTCGCTCTAGTCTGTTGTTCAAGGCTAAGGGTTGAAGTGTCTTACGCACGACATAAACGACATACCTCCTATTCTGATTTCATGGTATGTGTCTTCTAATTTATGCATTGCTTCTTCTTTATAGATATCCTACCAATAAGTATGTGGCATGAGTTGAGGGTTGACACGTATCTGTGATTGTTATATAAAATTTGATCTTTTTCATTTATAAATGTTGGTTGGTGTGTTAATGTGATCATTCTTGATTTTTATATTAATCATATGCCTTGTTTATTTGTTCTCCTTTTTGTTCTTATTTTTGTTTATTTTATACTAATTATTTTGCATCTGCCAAGTACTTCATCTTTTTAATATTTGTAGATATTGCCGGGATGAAGGTTTAAGATTTATATATTGATATACAAAATACATCAATTGATAATATTTGTAGATATTTCCGGGATGAAGGTTTTTCAAATTGTAAATGCAGAGACAAGATCTTGTTGATTGCAAGAAGACAACAAAATGTCAGGTGTTATCTTTCTAAGTTTAATACTTTTTTTAAATATTATTTTACTATAATTTGTGTTTACCCCTTTAGAATGGTTAAGGGGTCCAAACTAGAAGTCTAGGTTCCGACCCTTATAAAGTTGTGTTGCTTGTTTAAAAGTTTAGTTGGGGCACTTTTTTAATGCTTCGCCCTGGGCATCATAAAACTCAGGACCGGCCCTGTATGTGAGAAGAATAAGCAATATCTCCCAAAGATGTTGATGGCTACCCTATTTGTGGAGGAGGAAGTTGGTTTAGGTAGGGCATGTTAATTTTATGCATCATTTATTCAACAAAATAGTACATGCTAAAAACCTAAAATTCAACCAAAGTCCAAACAACGATGCTCCATTCAAAAATGCTACAATAAACTTGTCTAATCACCAACCCTAAGCAACATAACGTATATGAATCGTACCTTTAAAATTACTTGGCGTAACATCAAACACCAAATTGATCAAGAATTGAACATAGAACTTATTCTACGAACCCTAAGTCGAGATGCTTGATCATACAAATGCTTTTCAAAACCCAATGCTCAACACGAAATCGAATAGTACTAAAACTTGATAACAATGCTTTTGTACTTGAACTAGGGTTTCAAACCTAAAAGCTTGTGAATCGAAAATAGGGTGTTAACCTAAAGAAATCAAGAAGACAATGTTGTGGTGATGAAGCTATCCAAAAGGCGACGAATGATTAGCGATATATTGAACACGAGTCGCCAATGAGAAGCTTTCATATCTAAACAAAAGAATAATGACAAATCAATTTGATCTAAAATCACAGTCTGCAGCCCAAATTGATTATCCATACTTTTTTGTAATATTAATATACTTAAAATTGTGAAAAACATCAATTAAACATGGAAAAAATAGGTGAGACAAATTTTTATCAAATCTCTACATAAAAATATGTGAAAATTGTAGTAAATACTTATTAGTGTG
The DNA here is from genome assembly GCA_032274825.1 of Drosophyllum lusitanicum. Lineage (NCBI taxonomy): Eukaryota > Viridiplantae > Streptophyta > Magnoliopsida > Caryophyllales > Drosophyllaceae > Drosophyllum > Drosophyllum lusitanicum. Next base: position 2,077 of record JAUEJL010007525.1, on the reverse strand, counting down.
GATAATTTATCTAAACTTTCACACTTTTAAACGTGAAAATGTTGAAAATAATTCTAAAATTACAAAAGTTCACGTTTTGAAATGTGAACTTCTCTAATTCTCTATTTATTATTAAATTTACACATTTAAAAATGTGACTTTTAAAATCAAATTTACATATTTGTAAATCTATAGTTTTTTTCTTTTTCTAAGAATCTTTATATTTAATATTTTTTGCAATTATATATGCGACAAGTTTTAAAATATTTACAAGCTTTTATGGAGCGTGGAAAAGTGAAATATTTTTTGTAATGCAACACTTATGAGTTGTTTGATATTGCAAAATGTAGACATGAAAATTTTAGAGAAGACAAGAAGATTGATTATTGTACATGTTTCATTATGGGGAGTAATGTACACACTACTACAAAAAAAGCATTCGGACTCTCCTATTCTGACTCGATTTTCTAAAAAACAATTAAAACCGAACTCTAAAGAGCTTTTTCGCTTTTTAAAAGATTTAGACCCGGTTATTTAACAAAAGACCGGAATGGGATCCAAAACCTAAGTTTCAAAACTCATCAAATCTCCTAACACATATAGAAACATGGTCCAGTTCCTGCAAGCCCTGTTTTTTAACCGGATTCGAAAATATTTTCATTCTTCCGCCCATTAATTAGTCCAACCGTGAAAAGTTAGAACTCCATAATGCCCCAAATACCATTTTTTCTCCACTTCTCGTTCTCGAGATCCCCAATTCACGACACCCTATCGGCTCCTCCAATATCACCATTGGCAACTTCCATAATCCCCACCACTAATGCCACCAAAATACGACTTGCTCCTTATCTGATTACCTTCATCGCCATTCCGCCATCGCTATTCCGCATCGCCAATGAAAAGGAAGGTTTCGTTCAAATTTCAGAGCAATCGAAGACGAGTAGAGCCGCTCACACTCGACACTAGCTTCTTAGTCGGATTTTCCCATGGTTAGTTTTCTAGTTCCATTTTGCTTCAATTTTTGTGGTTAATTTTCTAGTGGTTGTAGTTTGTTAGCCTTTACTGGAATGTTTCGTTGGGTTTCTTTGCATTTATCATTTATTCTGTTTGTTGCAGGTTTTGTTTGAATTTTGTTTGTAGGTCTTTCTTCACTGTTGTTTAGTTTCTTGTCTTGAATTTTTGTTTGTACTGTTTCTTTTGTGTAGGTTCTATTTTGAATTTTCGGTGATTAATTTCTTATAAGGGTGTGATTTGGTCTGGTTTTCTTGCTTCTTACTCGGATTTAGTCTTGAAGAACAAAGCGTGGTGATTTGTTCTTGAAGAAGAGGAAGGTGTTAAGAAGATAGAAGGTGAGAATGCTTCAATTCTTGCTTCTTAGTTGGTATTTTTTTTGCTTTTTAGATTTTTCTGTGTTGAATTGACATACAATGGTTGCTATTTTCTTTGCTAAATTTAATCGCCTGTTAATTTTTGCTTCTTTGTTGGCATTTTCTTTGTTAAATTCAACAAGCTGTTGATTTTTTAGAAAGATATGAGGAGTGTTTCCTAATAAAATTGTGTGATTGATATACAATTGTTGCAACTTGCAAATTATAGCAGCTGGCCAAATATTATGAAAAAACTGATCAACATTACAATAGTTGTTTTATTATCACTTACTTGTTTATTATACTAAATTGCGTTTGATATTACCACTCCTTTATTTGTTGATGTGATGGCTTAGTGAATATATAGTTGGAACAAGTCTTGGTACTACAGGGGAATTTAGTCAAGTAGTTGGAGTGTTGTGGTTAATTTGTGTCGATTTCCCACTTGTTCAAGTTTCTATACGATCGACTGCAAACAATGGTATTGTAACACCCGAAATTCGAATTTCATGATTTAATAAATTAAACCAGTGTTACAGTTTTAGTGAATTCCTAATTAAGATTAGGAGGTGTTTAGAAACTTGAGGGGTTAAAGTTGTTAAAATGAAACAAGAGAAGTTGAGGGACCAATTGTGCAATTTGACTAAAGTTGTGTATATATATAACTAGCTTTGACTCTAGTTAGTCAAAGCCTTCATTTTCTTCAAACCAACTCACGTAGACAAGCTCCA
>JAUEJL010007514.1:0-10183 GCA_032274825.1 Drosophyllum lusitanicum | reverse complement strand
TTCGGGTAGTTTAAGTTATTTTAGCGAAAAAAGTTTAGTTTGTTACACACAATATTAAAATGGGTATAGTTCATTACGTTTCGGTGCACTATACCCGATTTCCATATCAGCATCATATATATAATTTTACAAAAAAAACTACAAGAAAAAAAAAGAAATACTACATTAAATAAAAATAATAAATAAAAATTACGAGACTAAACACACTAATTGGTGTAAAGAAAAATCAAGTAGATCCTCACATAGTCAACCGTGTTCAGTGTAACCTAATCATAATAAACAAGATTAGGTCCACACATATCTTAATCCACATTAGTAAGATTAGGGTTTCCTAATCGTTCGTTAATGACCTCCAAGTCTCTCTTTTTATTTCTATTTATCAAGACTTTTCTTCCTAAGTTTCACTCTTTTCACTATAGCTCCACAAAGTCACCAACCATAATTAATCACAAGGGAAAGTTTATAATTACTCACCGTAATAAATTAAGGAATTAATTTCCTCATCGTTACAAGATAAGCATGTAAATATCTAAACACTAGCCCTAAAATAAAAAATGTAACAACAAATTGATAGATAAATAGATTAAAAGGTAAAATTATTTATATATGTCAGCTTAAAATGTATTTTATTAATGTGACCGAGGTCCATATGTGCAACAACTATATAAAGTACGAATCATGTGTATTTTTGAAAAATTTAAAAACTAAGATCCTCTTTGTTTCACAAAATTAATGTAATTGATTTAAATTTTATCCAACTCACGTATGAAATGAATTTTTCATTAGTTGAGTGAATGTAGACATTCTAAAGAATGAGATTCAATTCAAAAGCAAGTTTAGTAAACGTAATACAACACGAAGTTTGAGAGAATGTACACATTCTAAACATGTAATTTACTTGTATATAAGAAACCCCCAAATATTTAATATAATAAATTTTTTGTAAGAAACTAAAAACTAGTATCATGACACAGGGTAAAAAGTAAAAAATAAAAATAAAAATAAAACATGAGCAATAACAGGTAATATAATAATCTTTGTCTTACATATTATTATATATAATATATTTTTAATTTTAAAAAACAATACAAACAATCTATATAATTATAATATTGTATGTAAATTGTTATATACAATGAGAATTATGATAAAATTTATTGTATACATTGATAACGAAAGATAAGACATAGAAAAACGTTATTTACATATAATACAGAATTATGAAAGTTTAATTATATTAAAAAAATTATTATTATATAATAATAACGATCTAAAATTTATTATATTTTCATACAAAAATGTGCGAAAATACAATAAACTATGTCAATATTGTCATTGTATGCAACAAACTTTCTTTTGTACATAAAAATACAAACAACTTACAATTTTGATTTACTGTATGCAATCAGTGGTCTGATTACCAGGTTACCGGTTGTCGATTGTATACAATGAACAAAATTTGAAAGTTGTTTGTATTTTTAGGTACCAAAGTTCTTTTACTTTTGGCTAAGTTACCGGTAAATTACCTATTGTCATAGGTAACTTGCATAAAATGAACCAAATTTGTAAGTTGTGTGTAGTTTTAGGTACAAAAAAAAGTTGGTTACATACAAATATACAATGACAATATTAACATAATTTGTTGTATTTTGATGCAATTTTTCCAATACCTTTTTACAACATTGATTGATAATTATCTTTTATAGTTGACCATTTTAACGTATTGTTTAACCTTTAATAGAGTATGAATAACTAATAAATTTATTTTAATTTACGACCCTCGTCACCTCGTGTGAATATTTAAATTATCGCTTGATAATTTTTCTTAAAAAAACAAAAATAAAAAAGAAAATAATTAATTACACGTAACGTGGGCCATATCTACAAAGCCATGTGTCTTAGACCTGTCGTCTGATTTAAGTCACCCTTGTATGGCTGCTTAAAATTAGAGCATATAAAAAGTCAAAAACACCCCCGTCATCGGAATCTTTGTAGCCCACGATACCCCATGCATCACCACTAGTACATCACGCTTTACCACTTGTACCTTCCTCTTCTTCCATGGCCATCCTCCTCCACCACCACCACCACCACCTCCTCCTCCTCCTTTTGCTCGCCGTACTTCCTCTATCCATCAGCACCCGCCACCATCATCACCACCGGAATTTGCTCCAAAGTGGCAACAACTCATGTCCCCTGAACTTCGACTTGCTCCGCCACCTCATCGGCTCAAACCGCCCTTCACTCGACGCTCCAACCGCCTGCCGCTACGCTCAACAAGGTCTCCGGTTAGTAGAAGCTGATTATCTCCGTCGCACAAACTCCTTCTTTCCGCCGTTGAGCACCGCCGAGACGTGCTGGCGGTCGTACCAAGCCCTAGCTGAAGAACTTTACCCTAATTTCGACCTACGGCGAAACTGCGGCTTCGAAACGAACTGGATTGCTGTCCCTGGTTGTATGAATATAACTAATCGCCAACAATTCGAACGCATCATACCCAGATCGTCAATGAACACGGTTATTTCAGCTTGCAACCAGTCGCTCTCTGGCTCATCCTGTTCGTCGTGCACCGTCGCGCTTTCGAACCTCCAGGCGTCGTATTTAAACGGAGATTTCGTCGGAAACCTAACCGACTGCCGCGCTTATCCATTCATCTACACCGCCGCCTTCGTGAACCGATTTGGCCCCACCGATCGAGGTACGGCCGTCTGTTTATTCTCCCTTGATATCAATTTCTTAAAATCAAAGAACAAACACAAAACGATTATTATAGTTATCATTGCGGTAATCGCTACCATTCTTCTGTTGTTAATCGCTATTGCATTTTGGTATAACCGGAGAAGAAAACTCAAGAAATTTAATCGAAAAAGAAGAACTAGAAAACCTGAAGTTAATTCAGTCTCTGCTTTGGATTCAATTACTGGAAGCACAACCCTAATCAAATACACAATTGATGATATCAAAGAAGCTACTAGAAATTTCTCTAGAGACAACATAATTGGGAGAGGAGGTTATGGAAATGTATACAAAGGTGTTTTACCAGATGATTCAGAGGTTGCATTGAAACGATTTAAGAACTGCTCAGCTGCCGGTGATGCAAGTTTCACACACGAAGTTGAAGTAATCGCCAGTGTCCGCCATGTGAATCTCGTGGTGTTGAGAGGATATTGCACGGCCACGACCCCGTTTGAAGGTTACCAGCGAATCATAGTGACTGATTTGGTTAAGAATGGGAGCCTTCATGATCATCTTTTTGGGAATCAAGCAACACGGGCGAACCTCAGTTGGCCCATTCGTAGGAAAATCGCGTTAGGTATGGCTCGCGGGTTAGCTTATTTGCACTATGGAGCCCAACCCGCGATTATTCATAGAGATATCAAAGCAAGTAACATACTATTGGATGAGAATTTCGAGGCTAAAGTGGCTGATTTTGGGCTGGCTAAGTTTGCACCAGAGGGCGCGACCCATTTAAGCACTCGGGTGGCAGGGACGATGGGGTATGTCGCCCCTGAGTATGCGTTATATGGCCAATTAACAGAAAGGAGCGATGTTTATAGCTTTGGGGTTGTGCTTCTAGAGCTTTTAAGCGGGAAAAAAGCGCTTTTAGCAGTTGGGGATGATCAACCGGTTCTTTTAGCCGATTGGGCTTGGTCAATGGTGCGAAACGGTACACCTTTAGAAGTTATCGATGGCGGGATGTCGGAATGTGGTTCACCAGAGATCATGGAGAAGTACGTGTTGGTGGCGGTTCTTTCTTCTCACCCACAGTTATACGCTCGCCCGACAATGGATCAAGTTTTAAAGATGTTAGATACAGATTTGCCAGTCCCCTCAATACCCGAAAGGCCGATACCACTTATAGCGGGAATCGAGGATATAGAGAGATCTATTAGTAGTAGCGGATCGGGTCACTTGTCTACTCCTAGAGGGTATCAAACATACACACTTGAGATAGACGGACGGCCTGCCGCCAATGAGGCGGTGGAGGAGGAGGAGGAGGAGGACGATGATGAAAAAGCTCGTCTTTCGGGTGGAAGATAGCATACGTTTGGAGGTAGGGTTCCATGATTTTGGTCAATATTTTTTACTGGCTCGAAGGTTTTGAATCCGAATGCAACACTTGTATATTAGCATGTATATTAAGATTTCTAGCATAAGATGCGGGCTATTGGGTGTTTTTAAACAATAATTTTCCACTTTGATTCATTAATTGCATAGTATAAGAGGGAATTTTTTAGTTATATGTTTAAACAATAATAATACTTATGGTTTCCTATTTATTTATGTTTTTTTAATAGCATGTTTTATCAAAGAGGAAATCATTCATGCTGTTAATAACTTCTATACCAGGTGTTGTTATATTTATTTTTAGGTCTCGTTTGTTTGACAGAATTTAAAAGAATAAAATTGATTAAATTCCATTCAACCCACATATAGAATAAATTTTTCATTATTTGAGGGAGATTTCTTCAAAAACAAGTTTACCAAACGCAATACAGTACGAAATTTGTTTTTAATTCCATTAATTCGAATTCTACGAAATAAACGGGACCTACTATTTAATGAATGACCGTGGTAATTTGGGGTCAAATATGATGTTTTGACTAATATCTTTTGGTCAAATTCGACATAGCATAGTGAAGAGAAGATAACCGTCGATTAGTCAAGTAGAACCAATCAAATACTACTAACAAACGATATTGTGTTCAATTTAAACGCTCGTATATATGTTATTATAAAGGGGCGTGATTGTCAATTTCAGCTAATGAGTAAAGAAACCGACGTGAGAATACATATATAAGAAAGTGACTTGGGAATCTTAAAAAAACACTTGTGAACAGGACGGCTTATTTAGACATATAATTAATTTTTATAGACTAAAGAGTAACCAAATGAGAAATAAGTTGTATTACACATTTACACTATTAGTGTGTGTATATACACACACATACACACGCATACACATACATGACATCAAAACACATCTATTTAGACGGCCGCAAGGAGCCAACTAGCCAAGGAGCCTTGTCAGTTGACCTTTGTTTTCTTGGGTCGTGACTTGAGAATGATTTGTATGAGTACGTTGGTGTGACATCTTGAATCTTGAATTGTTAACAAGTGATGTTAAGATTCTTTGACATTACACTAAAATTTATTAATATAATTTCACTAATGTTTTATTCATTTCAAAAGAAAAAGAGAAATCAATCAAAATATTTTGTTAGATGTGACTTGGAATTAGTTGCACGAAAGACTGAAATCTAGTTCAAATGGTGCGTTTGGAGGTGCACAAAGGGTGCATGGTGTGTGATATGCGATTTTAGGGTTTGCAATTGGTGACTTCGAGTGGGGCTCGGCTTGCACTATTTGTGCATGACTTGGTGCATTTAATTGAGCTGGATTGTTTGTTTCGTGTGTTTATCGTGTACCGCCCGACCCATCTTGTAATTAGGGTTTCCTTTTAGCATTATAAACATTCGTAACTAGGGTTCTAAGTCATTGTACATTAATGTAAACACTTTCAGTTAAATCAAATAAGTCTCTGTTCTTATTCGTGGATGTAGGTCATTGCTTTGACGGCCAAACCATGTAAAATCCCTGGTTTATTTATTTCATTGTTACCCGCATCTTCTAACCTGGTATTCCTAGTTTTCTTACAAATATCCCTATTGTTTACACACTATCATGATGCCTTACAATGAGTAAGAAGAAATAGTAGAAGAATATAAATACTTTATCACTTATCGATCTCCTTAACATCAAGTATCCTTAATTTCCTCTATAACTTGATGATATGCACAATATTGCACATGATTGCACTAGAAGTAAATTGTGGTAGGTTTTATTTTGTAACATTATCAATATCAATAATCTGGCCTGCAATAACTCATGAGATGAGATCTGAAAGTGTATTTATTAACTAATTAATATAATAAAAATGACAAAAACATCTGCAAATTTAGTATTAAATATTCAGTAATTTTAATGGTAAATACTTTGATATCAACCATAAAGACAACAGAGCACAACTGGAAAATTAAGTATATTACTTGCAAGTTGCAACTACCACCAAATACTTTCCAAGATTTTTGTCAAATTTGATATTTTTTTACTCCATTAGAATAATTTCATATTTATGAAGCTTTAGAATAATATTATCTATAAATAGGATCTTTTTTTTCTAAAATTACCATTTGGTCCTTTTGTGATTCAAGATCTTATAGTAATCTATACTTCTATATCTATACTATCTATACTATATTATAAAGCATTTAGGTCATTGTTTTAATCTCTTAATTTTAAGTAATTTGAAATTACGAATTTACCCCTTGTTTAAACCTATAAGGAAACCATTACATGGAGTTAATTAGATTCTTAAATACCATTTTTATAACTAAACATTCCATAATAGATAATGTTTAAAAAATAAAGTCAATGCAAATTAATTTTCACCTATATAATATTAAATACAAATTAAAAATTAAATAGAAAGAATCTTCACAAAGATAATTATTCTAAATATTTATCACAAAGATAATTAAATATTTTATCATACAAAACATATTTTAATTTAAGTATTAGAAAATACGTATAGTTAGAACTCATAAACCTATAACATGTAACCTAAATTTATAGACATTTTCAAAAATTTTAAATGAATCGTGTAATCAAAATCAAAGATTCAATTTAAAGTGTATTTAATATTCTTTTAGTTTCTCATTTTATTGTTTTTAAAAATTAATAAAAGCGTTATAAAGAAAGCAGAAATAAAAGAAATGGAAAAAGGAGAAAGAAATTGGATATATTGCGAACAGAAATTGTTCGATGTCATCACAATGCGTTAATATAATAGCCTTACATTATAAAAAACGGATAGGTTATCGAGTAGAAGTTATCTTTAACCGTCACATTGTACGGGTACTATGCTAGTAACAAAGAATGTGCTAAACTAATTTGAGTATATTACTTGCAAGTTGATCAGCTAAATGAATGTTAATAAGCAATAAATCATATAAACTTAATAAGACACTGCTACACTCGTCAATGTAGAGATAGTCCTATATATGTGATTCGGCTTATGACCCGTTTTTCAAGATCGGGTGCAAATTAACCCGAACCCCATCATTCCGGATAACTAGCACTGGGCCCCAAGGGTTCGAATTTGGAATCCCATTTGAAGAATTTTGCTGTACAGATAATACGACGTACGAGCTGTTGTCTTGTTGTCTTGCATCTAACTGTCGCTACATTTTAATATATACTCACTAAATATGTGCAACAGCTTGTGTTGTTGCTTCACTCTCATACATAAGAACTAAATGCTACTAGTTCATGAGTGAAACAAACCTGAACTAGTTTCATTGGCAGATCTTTAATTTGTTTCGAAATCTAAGCCGTGAAAACCGAGATCATGGCTCAAGACGAGATTCAAACTCCACTTGTAGCTCAAACGACTGTCGATGAGAAATCCGAAAGCGGCAGCAAGGAGAACAACTTCATGGTTTATCTTAGCACATTTGTTGCTGTTTGTGGTGCTTATGCATTTGGATCATGTGTAAGTTATAAACTAGCTAAAAACTATAAAACCGAGCTATTCGTTAATCATTATCCATGTTAATTTTCAGGCGGGCTACTCGTCGCCTACACAATCAGCCATCAGGGAAGATCTAAATCTGTCGCTAGCCGAGGTTCGTATACATGATTTCAGTTTCAGCCTGATCCTAATGTTATGTAGTTTGAAATTTTCTATTGATCGTGCTTTTGCAGTATTCGTTATTCGGCTCAATCTTGACATTTGGTGCGATGATTGGGGCGATCACGAGTGGACCAATTGCGGATTTTGTTGGTCGTAAAGGGGTAAGTATTAGCTAAGTTTGATTCTTTTGACGTTATCAAGCATTTGTGGCAACGTGAAATTTGTAATTGACGATGTAAACAGGCGTTGAGGATATCAAGCATTTTCTGTTCGGGTGGATGGCTAGCTATTTACTTTGCAGAGGTACGAAAGTCCTATTGAACACGTTTTAGATGACTTTCAGCCTGTTTGACCAGCTTGACCTGTTGGTGAAAAAACATAATAAAATCGACCCGTTTGTATACGAACGGGTCGAAATGGCTACCTTTACTAATTTGTGTTATGACAGGGGTCAATGGCTTTGTATATAGGAAGACTAGCAACAGGATACGCAATGGGAGTGTTTTCTTATGTTGTGCCTGTGTTCATAGCAGAAATTGCACCCAAAAATCTACGAGGGTCGTTGACAGCAGCAAATCAGGTCAGAATTATCGCGTTAACGTTTAGATATAACGCATCTAAATCATGCTAAAACTCGGGTCGAATTATGTACACGCAGCTTATGGTAACGGCAGCAGTGTCACTCGCCTTTGTGATCGGGACAACAATGCCATGGAGAATATTGGCACTAACAGGTAAAACATTCAATTGAACTAGAGATGACAATTGTGACTTGTTTATTTATGGATGAGTTGATTTGAGTTGCAGTTTATCTCAAATAGGTCCAATGAAGACAAATTAGTTGAAAACAGGTCAAATGTGTTGAAAGTCGCTTAAAGTCTACTATAATTTTTTTTGGTGGTGGTGGGGGCGGGGAATGAGATTTAACTGCCAATTGCATTCACCTCTAGTTGGGAACGGTCGATGGTCACTAGTTGAAATTTGGTTACCACGTGTATTGTGACGACTTGAACTTGTATGCTTGCAGGATTGGTTCCTTGCATTGTTTTGGTAACGGGTTTGTTCTTCATACCGGAGTCTCCGAGATGGCTGGTAACTAAGATCTATTTGTTTTCGTCGTTAGATTACAACAAAACTATCAATATAATGATGTTTGATAAACATGTAGGCTAAAACAGGGAACCACAAAGAGTTCTGGGTTGCACTTAGGCAACTTCGAGGTAAAGAAGCCGATATATCCGAAGAGGCCAATGAAATCCAGGTTTGTGTTACGAATTTCATAAGCTCTCAACATTTACCAATGGTTTGAACCTGTAACCTCGTTTTTCTCTCTAAAGTTTATCTTTAGTCATACGAGATTTGAACGCATAACCTTTATACACCCTGACATTAAACAATTATTTACAGGATTACATAGAAACGTTAGAAAAGCTCCCCAAAACCAAATTATTGGATCTTTTTCAGAAAAGATACTCACGATCTGTCATTGTAAGTACATCTTGTCGCTAAATATTGCTAAGAATGATTGACGTGTTTACTGTTTTCCGGCTTGTGATGTGAAGATAGGAGTCGGGTTAATGGTCTGTCAACAATTTGGAGGAATCAACGGCATATGTTTCTACACGAGTAGCATTTTTGAGTCTGCAGGTATATATTAATCAATTTAAACTCGTTGTTTGTCAACAATATGACGTTTGAGTACATCTTGTCGCTAAGTATAGTATGCCTTTTTTCAGGATTTCCTGCTGATCTTGGAACAGTAATCTACGCGTTGTTGCAGATAGTGATTACTGCATTAAACGCGCTCTTTGTAGACAAAGCTGGTAGAAAGCCATTTTTACTGGTAATGAGATATTGAGATGAGACTAGCAGTTAAATTAGCGACATCTTTTGCTGTCGCAAATTATGCGACGAGCTTTTTATAACGAGATCTATATTTTTTAAGGTTTCGGCAACGGGATTGGTATTAGGATGTCTACTAACAGCACTTTCGTTCTACTTGAAGGTAACTTTCCAACATTTTCGGTTTGGTTTTACGATGTTGACGCAGTTAAAATGTTATATATGATCTAACGTTATCGATCTTATATATGCTACAGACTTATGAAATTGGATTGTCAGCAGCACCTGCACTTGCAGTAACAGGCATACTGGTAATTCTGAAAATCATTTGAAAAGTCAAACTTGGGTGTTTCAGGTTGCTTGTTAAGAACTTTACTGCCAGTGGTGCAGGCCGGCCCAAACTATTTTGGGCCCTGGGCAGAATCTTAAACATGCGCCCTTTCAAATAAAAAATTTTCAACGTAAGTAAAACTCCATATAGAACATATGTACCCTTAAATTTAATTAACTAAAACTTAGAAGTCAATCAATATTCAAGAATCAAGTATCAAAATTCAGATTTCAGAACTAAGATATTATTCAAATAATCAAATGCCCAATATTCAAGAATCAATGTTAATTAACTAAAACTTAGAAGTCATAATC
>JAUEJL010007503.1:0-10183 GCA_032274825.1 Drosophyllum lusitanicum | reverse complement strand
AAGTTAGAAACACCCAAAATGTAAACACATATAAGCATCATGTTTGATAAACAAACAAAACTTCAAATCCTGAATAATCGGGGACGCGTCGCGTCCAATACCCTGACGCGTCGCATCGGGCTTCGAACAGCCCCTTCGAACTTAGGCCACTTCGAGCCAAGAAGGCTTCGAGCGGACCCCCTTTGAGCCAAGAACGCTTCGAGCGCCCCTCCTTCGAGCCAAGGAGGCTTCGAGCGCCTTCTTCGAACAAAGAAACTTCGAATTCGAAGTCCAAGGCTACGAATTCGCAATCAACCGAGAACGCGTCGCGTTCTCTTCTTAGACGCGTCGCGTTCTGTTCTTAGACGCGTCGCGTCGCATCTTCTTCCAGAATCAAACCTGCAACTTTCTTCATCTTCCAGCTCCATACAAATATCCAATCATAGGCATAACTCTGGAAATCAATTTCTAATAATTCTAAACCCATACAAACATCAAGTAACATGTTCAAAATCATCAAGAACACATTTAAATCATCAAAATCAACAAGATCAACAAAACCCATTTGTTAAGTTTCTTTCATGCTTAACCATGGTGTTCTTCATGAAAAACCCAACAACAATTATCAACAAATAATCAGCATTTTAAGCATGAATCTTGATTCTAAACAAATAAAGAAAACATACCAACCTCAATCTTGAATTAAACAACTTCAAAATCCAAGTTTCAATTTCTGCTCTTAGTTCTTAAGGTTTCTTCTTCTTCTCTCAAAGTATACACATACACACACACACCCCAGCAAATATCACAAATGATGAGGTGACTAGTGAAAACAAGACTTGTCCAAAACACACGTACACACTTTTTCTTCAATAACCAAGCAGGTGATGTCAAACCCATATTAATTCACACATATCTTCTCATACATGCATACGTACACATACATACATACTTACATACCAACCAACATATATCATAATTAATTAATTTAATCAAATGATATATTAACATTATCCTTTCTAGATAATCCATATTAATTAATTCTTCAAAATTAATTAACACATAACGAGGTATTCTCTACAACCCTCATACTTAACCCACTTATCCAATCTAATAAAATCATGCGATATCAATAATTCATTTAAAATCACATAATCAAATATAAGTATTCGTAAACAAACGCAATCCAACTTACCACCGACCCTCCCACAACTAGGCCGGGTTTTCGGATGTTACATAAAGTGTTTTTAAATAGTTTTACAATAAAATTTAAATTTGTTATGATTTAATTATCAAAATTACACATATGTTTTGGTTTAAATTTTATAGTTTTTTTTAAATGATTTAACACTTAAAGGTTTAAACCAATTTTAAAAAATTTTGAGGTTTAAATTATAACAAATTTAAAGCTTTAAGGTAAATTCGTTTAATAAAATACTTTGATGGTTAAACCGGGACTAGACTTACACTTTGATAAAATCTATTTAAAAAAAGGTTTTAGAGTAAATGATCTGAAATGCGAATATAATTTAAATTATGTGTATACTACTATATAAATCATTTAATTTTCTCTTTCCTCCTTTAATTTAAGAGTTCTTAAATTTCAATCAAGGCTACATATTGACCATTTATTGTATCTGAATTAATATCAATAATTCAATCTTTAATCATTTCATTCTCTCTCTTAATTTATTTAATTTTTTAATCATTTAAAATAGGGCAAATTGCATTAAAATGCAATTAACTTTGTGTTATTTACCATTGTATACAACCAACTTTAAAATTTTAAAAACAATACAATTAACTTTTATATTTTTCTCATTGTATGCAAACAACTTTTTTATGTGTCTGTTGTTTAGTTACCATTGTATATAACGAACTTTGCCATAACTTTCATAGTATACAACAAGTTGCATACAATGTGATGATTATGGATGTTTGTTGTATTTTTTTTAAGAAAATAAAGTTGATTGCATATAATGGTAACGAAGACAAAGTTCATTATATTTTAATGTAATTTGTCCTTTAAAATATATCATTATACTAACACACTCTTTAATTTTTCAATCATTTAGTTTATTTAATTTTTCAAGATCTTATTATTTTTATCTCTCCATATTTCATAAATAGAAAAAGTTTTCTTATTTTAATGTTTTTTTTAATAATAAAGAAAATGATGAAAAAAAAGAAATAAAAAAACAAAAATGTTATAGAACAAAAACTATTCTGTAACGTTAAAGCGCGTGAATAACATACCATTATACTCCTGAACAACATGTTACAAAACAGAAACTATTCACTGTCGTCGTATTACACGGGTAATATGCTAGTACTTATAAACCAGAGAGCGTATATGTATTTTCTTCTTAATTTATATTAAAACCAATAAAAATGAATATTTGAAAATTAATTTTAGCAACATATATGATAATTACTGTCATACTTACAAATATTTTAAATAATAGATACGATTATTATTTTAAATATTGCTTATTTAAGTGTATGTGAGTTCGGTACGTGTATAAAGTCCGCGACAACTTGCAAACATCATTTTCTTCTTTTGAATTAGCTATATACAAAATTTATTTATTCAGAAATTAAAAAAATGATATTAATATACTTTTTCTTTTTTTTAATTACTAATTATTTAAAAATGATTGTATATCCAATCATACCCCTCTGTCTTTCTTCTCCCTCCCCTTTGTCATGTATCTGCAGCATTGCCTCTGCAAACAACCACAAAATCCCAAACTCTCTCGCTCATTCCAAAATCAAACAATCATAAAAGAAAATCCATAAAAACAAATTAAAAAGAAAATAAACCCTAGAAAGAGCTCCAATGGAGTCTCTCTCACATCCCCTGCACTCCAGAAAGCTTTCCAATGCCACTACTTTCTCAACTAAAAACGCTTACGACGGCATATTTTCCGGCAACCGTCGCAAGTACGCCGGAGCTTCACCTATCGACCTTCAAGACTACCGTGAAATTTTCGGCAGCTCTCAAGCAACTTGTTCAATTCCGGTGCTTGATCTTTCAACCTTAGGAGAACCTTCTGATGTTTTGAGCTTAAAATTGCGGAGTTCGAAGCCAGATTACTCTACCATTTTCGGCGGTTTTCGTAACGAAGATGTCGCTGTTCCTTACCAAGAGTTGTTCGCTCGCGACAAAACTATGTGAGTTCTAAATTAATTTTTTTTCAAAACGCGTTTGAGACAACAAAAATTGTCGTTCTTGTTGTTCGATTGAAACAGAGACTTCCTGATCTTATTCTTGCTATTGTTTAATATACGTGAACGGCAATTTTGGCTATGGAAATGGTGCTCTATCAGTGAAATTGTAGTTTTATGCAAAATGGGATGTTTTGGTTGTTGTTATTATATGATAATTCTAAGTTTGGAATATACCAAATCAAAAGTTAATACTTGGGGCTTCTGTCGTTTCTCTGGTTCAGATTCTCCCTTTTAACCTCTTTCTAGTCATAAAAAAATTATTGCAGAGATATACTCCATAATTATATCTTCTGATTGAACAGAGATTTATAAGTGAAATTCAAGTTACTGTCTAGCAGAATTGAGGTCTTAACTTAATCATCATGTAAATTCAGCTAGTTGAAGACTAATGTCTGGTTGTCAAATCTTAGTCTTGCAATAGAGAATTCTGTAAAAACTGGAATTCGATCCTCGGTTTCGTAGGATTGGTAAGAGTTTATCAAATTGGGCAGCGGATTTAAATGTTGTATATAGTAATTTGCTTGGATCACGTTATTTTGATATAAATTTTTCATGAAAACCCGATTCTTGATCAAATCTTTCTTTTTTTTCTTGTATAACATAAAGTCTTCCTACTTCTTATAGCAGTTTCCTTTTTTAGTAGTTGTTTTTGTACTGTCAAATAGTCCTTAATTCTAACCTTTTACTTCATTGATGTTGTTTTAGGGAACCTTCATCAACACCTCCAACTTCACAAGATTCAGATTATTTATCTCATCAATCTTCAGATGCCTTGAAGCAGTTTAACATGTCTTATAACAAGATCAGCCAAAAAAGTAAAGATGGGTTAGATGCGACAAAACATGTCACACAATTACATGCCGTCCCTGGATATACTCATTTCATTGATGACCCTGTTACTCAACCAAAAATGGAAGCTGCGAATGTTATTATGGATTCCAGTAAGGAGGGTAAATCAGTCTCTGAAGATAAATTTCTTAAAACTTCTGATATTGAACCGAAAATACGTCCTTCTACTGTGTCATCACCTTCAGCTTCACCGACAAAACCAGTTAATCATAAAGATTATCCAATGAGACCAACAGCTGTAGCTTCTAACTCATGTAAAACCAATACGCTTCCTACTTATTTTGATGAGGAACGTGATGTCAATTCAGATGCTTCTGCTTCTGCAGCTGCTTTGAGAAAAGCCATAGAGAAGGCTCAAGAAAGTATACGAATTGCAAAAGAGTCAGTTGGTAGAAAGAAAAAAGGGCTTCGAAGCTTTTCAAATAAAAAATTCAAAGATAGCATGAAAGTTGAAGGTAATTTGGATGATGTAACTTCAGCTACTTCATCACAAGTTTTTCCAGATTCCATGGATGTTAAGAAAATTTTTGTTGCAAAGAAGGTTATAGATGAAATAAATGGGAAAATTTCAGAATCAACTAAAGGATATTCAATACCAGTACAATCTTGTAACAAATTTGAAGATAATACCAGTTCTACAGAAGTTACAGGTGAAACAGAATCCAGACCTCATGATTCAACTGGAAAAGATGAAAATGCTACATTTTCTTCTGATGCAGTTGAAGCGGAAAGAACATATAATATGTTTGTAGATGATTATGAAGGCAAAATCGAGGATATTAAAATCATCAATGGTGTCTTGGAACACCAAAATGTTGAGGAAAAACTAGAATCGGTTGAAAGAGTAGACATTAAGGAATCTAATAACATATTTGTGCCTAAAATGGTGGAAGATGAGAAGGAGGTATCAACTACAGAGCATTCAATGCCAGTACCGTCATTTAACATATTTAAAGATAATACTTTTGTTTCTAATTCTACAAGTGTCACGAGTGAAAAAGAATCCAGACTTCATGATTCAGCTGGAAAAGATAAACATGTAGCCTCGTCTTCTGATGAAGTCGACACAGAAACAACAAAGATAGAGACCTCGGACTTCGTGCATGAAGATCAAACATATGATATGTTTGTAAATGATTATGATTGCAAAATAGAGGTACTTAAAACCACCACTGGCATCTTGGAAGACCAGAGTCTTGAGGAAGAACTAGAATCAGTTGAAAGAGTAGAAGTTGATATATCCAGAGAATTAAAGGAGAATAAGGATGAAGCAGGACTAGGTAATGCCCATGAATCAGTTGGGGAATCTACTAACCTAAGTGTGTCTCAAAAGGTGGAAAATGAGAAGGAAGTATCCCAAGAAGCTAATCTAAATGATGATGAGAACGAATGTAGTGCATTGGAGAATGAGAAACAAGAGGAGGTTCTTGAGCAAGAAGACATTGAAAATGCAGAAAATGTCAAAAGCGATTATGGGATAGAAGAGGATTTTGAATTTAAAGATGACCCCAACACTGAAATTCACAAGGAAGAAGAAACCAATGAGACTTTTGTTGATGATTGTGAGCTCGAAACAAAAGGGGGTGTGAAAAAATGTGATAGTAGCATAGAGGAAAGGGAAGTGAATCCGTGTGATGATTATGAGATGAAACAGGAAGATAAGCACACACTTGATAAAAAAGGGAATAGTTTTGATGAATCTTGTGATCAGGAATTTGATGAGAACTCATCAGGTGATGATAATGTTGTGGAAGAAACTGATAATGTAGATGGTATTCATGTTGCAAGCAACATTGTTGATATGAATGATAACAATGTTGAAACAAATAGAAAAGAAGAAGAATTCTTTGAAAAGACTTGTGTAGATCAAACTGCATCTGATGATGACGAGAATGAATATGAAGTGATATCTGAAGAAAAAGATATACAATCTGTATCATCTTCAGGTACTACACATGGTGTGAAGATATTGGAAGAAAAAAGTAGTCCCCATAAGGAAATTTTACCCCACATTGTAAGTACGAACGAGTTCAAAGATTCTCGAGAACAGCATTGTAGTGATAAGGAAGATGAAATCGAGAAGCCTGGGCCGAGCAAAGTGTCAGGAAAAGATCATTTTACGAGGATTGATGATGAAGAAGTAGCCAGAGAAAGGGAACGTGAGAAGAACAAATTAGCAGTCGAGAGAGCTATTCGTGAAGCTCGTGAACGTGCTTTTGCTGAAGCTCGTGAGAGAGCTGAACGTGAACGTGCTGCTGTTGAAAAAGCTACACAAGAAGTTAGACAAAGAATGATGGCCGACGCCCGAGAAAAAGTTGCAAAATCTTCTCTCGGGAATCAATCGTCTTCTGAAAAAACGTCTTCTCAGTCGAAGCTTAGAGCAGAACGTGCTGCAGTAGAACGGGCCACATCAGAGGCTCGACAACGAGCTCTAGAGAAGGCAATGTCTCAGAAGATTGTTTCTGTAGGTTTTATAATTACCACTATTATTATCATTATGATTGTTATCATAGTATTGTTTTGTATATAGTATTTTTGTTATTTTTGTTTTTGCAGGAATTAAACAAGTCTGAATCAGCTTTAAGAACCAAAGCAAAATTAGAAAAGCACAATAGGATCATGGAAAGGGCGGTACGTGTTATCTTTCTCCATGATTAACTGGTTTACAAAATTCTCCAAAAATTAATTACTCATTAATTTCGTGGTTTCTTATTTAGGCTAAAGCGCTTGCAGAAAAAGAGAAGCGAGATCTACTTGCACAAAAGGAACAAGCGGAGAGAAATGTACTGATTCCGTGTTTTGTAATAGAAATGATTAACCAGTTTTTTTGTTACTTTATTCTCCTCTCATGTTTTTGTATCCAATATTTATTTCAGCGGTTGGCAGAAAATCTTGATGCTGATATCAAACGGTGGTCTAAAGGAAAAGAAGGGAACTTGCGTGCATTACTTTCAACACTACAATATGTATGTTCATAACAATATCATCTTTTAGATGAGAAATGACAACTTGGGAGGGTCAGGAAAGTTGCGTAATGAGTCAAAACATGTCGGGTTGATCCAGCCCGCAACACTTTTTTATCGACTTTAAACTTCATAAATAATGAATGTGATATATATGATTGCAAAAATGTATTACGACAATAGTATTCTAACTTACTTTATAGAACGATTTTGGAGATTTTATGCATTTGAATACAGTTCTGACGACTTTCAACACTCTGTAGCGTATCTTTTATAGATATATCGTTAAGCATAACCCTTTTAACCCGTTAAAATAACCCAAATTAGCCCATGGTAAACAGATCAAAATTGCTACCATGAACATTTCAACCTGAGAAACCTAACTAAAATCTTCAACATACAGATTCTTGGCCCTGAAAGTGGTTGGCAACCGGTTTCACTGACAGAGATCATAAGCACTAGTGCTGTAAAGAAAGCTTACAGAAAAGCTACTCTTTGTGTTCATCCTGACAAGCTGCAACAACGAGGGGCGACCATTCAGCAGAAATATACATGTGAAAAGGTTTTTGATCTTTTAAAGGTATGGAATCGCCTCCCTAGGTACAACAATGTACAATTGCTAGCACGAGGTGGCAAAATGGGTGGTTTGGGAAATTAGTCAAAATAGGTTCTAGTCGAAACGAGCCATTTTAGCGCATGGGGTTGGTTTGACCCACTCGCAAATTTGTGTCCCGTTTTGATAAATAAATTAATGTGTTAATATTAATTTCAAAATAATATCATTACAACAACAGTCCAAATTCTTTAATAAAATGGTTCTAGAGGTTTTATGTAAAAAAAAAAAACTTTTAGTGACTTCCACTTTCAACCCACGTATTTGATGAGTTCCCTTTTGTAGCTACTTCTTTCAGTTGACCTCTTTTTACTCTTTTGAGATAAAAGACGACCCGAATCAAATCCCGCTCACTATATGTTTTTATAATCACAGGCAGCCTGGAATAGATTCAACTCTGAGGAGAGATAGCAGCCTCAGAAGGTTGTGGAGGTGGTGGTGAGATTGGTTGTGGTTGAATACTTATTCAAGAACTGTACTCTCTTTATCGATGAACTGGTTTACCAAACAGAAAATAGAAAGAAAAAAGGGATCGAGTGCTGTCGGGTCGGGTATATTACTTCTCATGTATCATGGGCATGTAGTTGAGAAGTTATTATACCAAGACATCGACACTGAAAAATGTATCTTAAGCTATAAATGTCTTCTTTTGAGTTATTTAATGGATTTTCTCAATTCTTATCGATTTTTAAAAAGGTGGGAGTGTCAAAGAATGCAAATGAACCATTTATTTATTTCTGCAACAAAAAAGCTTTGTGGGGGTGGGTGATTGAGGATATCTATACTAATATAAAAGTTGGGCAGGCTGCTTTAAAATATAATGAACTTTGGCTAAACTATATTGTATATAACGAACTTTTCTTTTTAAAATTAATACAATTAACTTTTAAAACTCCTACATTACATGCAAGTGATCTGTTACCCACTTTAGATCAACTGGTTACCCTGTTTTTTTTAATTAGTTTTTATCCTTTTAATAATTTTAATTAAAAAACAAGACACCATGAAGATGAATGGCCAAGAATCCAAGATACACATGATTTGATCCTATTTCTACAAGATCTACAACAATGTTTAGGGTTTTTGCAACCTAAAACGAGATAGAGGAATACCCCCAGTTCTAATCCTATTTCTACGAGATTTACCACCATGTTGCCTTCATAGCCATCTACAACCACCGTCGCCTTCTGATAACCAACGTCGCCGCCCAGTTCTAGTAACCACCATCGCCTTCGGGGTTTAAACCGCCGTCGCTTTTAGGTAATTGCCACCCAGTTCTTGTTCATGATTTAGATCTCGATTCCGTGATTCAGATCTATTAAGTCACGATTTACGCTTTCAATGTTTAGGGTTTTCCTTGTTCATTCTCAGATCTTTAAGTTCATGATTTAGGGTTCAAATCGCTAGTTGGAAATGGGGAAGCCCCATCAGTTCTCACTTCACCTATAGATTCGGTTCAAACCACCACCATGGTCGCCGAACACCACCTCCAAATTTGGTTCAAACCACCACCACTGCCGCCTGGTGTATCCTCTCTCTCTCTATCTCTCTCTCTCTCTCTCTCTCTCCCTTACTAATTCTAAAGGTGCGATTTTGACTCCATCTACTTCATCTCTCTATTCTAATCTTGAAGGTGCGGTTTTTGAAGATGTAACAACCGCAATTTTAGGGTTTTATAGATTGAGAATATGTGATTTGATAATAGACTAGAATGTTTATGTTTGATTTGGTACAGATTAGGGCTATGTTATTTGTATGTTTGTGACTTGAATGTTCTTGAGTTCATCTTCAATTTGTGACATTTTAGCCTTGTGAATCTTTCAACACATTTCAGATTTTCAATGGGGATTGAATGTTTTTGAATTTAATAGAACAACAAAGTATTTAAAACATTAAAAATTGATTAAAACTAAGAAAATAACCTGCCACCTATTGCACAGGTTACCGTTTGTATACAATGAAAGAATTTATAAAGTTAGTTGTATTAATTTAAAAAAAAGTTCATTGTATACAATGATAGTTTAGCCAAAGTTCATTGTATTTTAAAGCAATTTTCCCTATAAAATATTTACCTTTCTTTCTTAAAAGGTTTAAACTCTTAAGGTTAAGTAGTGCATGATTTTATGTATCTATACCACTAAATACAACACAAGATATTAATTCAACTGATTATTATAATATAAACATTTCTTGAGTAAAGTATTTAACTTTTTTCTCCTCAAGATTTTAAGACTGTTTAATTCTAAATAAAGGTGACCTTGGACACTAAAAAATTAAAAAACTAAATTATTTAACAGAAAACTAAGCTAAAGTATGGATTTTCTTCCGATTCGGGGTTTACAAGGAGATAAATATTTTTAAAATAAAAAATTAAAACATACTTAAATGTAGTACTTAATGACTTACTTTTTCTTATTTCTTTTAGGGTAAATTGCATGAAAATGCAATGAACTTTGTATTAGTTATCATTGTATACAACCAACTTTAAAATTTTAAAAATAATACAATTAACTTTCATAATCCTCTTATTGTATGCAAACAACTTTTT
>JAUEJL010007492.1:0-10184 GCA_032274825.1 Drosophyllum lusitanicum | reverse complement strand
CGACTACCCAAGGCACCCCAAGGGTTTTACGTCTTCACGTGCCCGAGTTGTGTTTTCACTCCATTTACACAACCCTTCATACTTTATCTTCAGCCTTACAACCAAACCGATTAGCCATAGCCATATATAGTTTAATATAAAACAAGTGTCCGCGCCTCTTTAATTCGTATTAGTTTAATATAAAAACTCATATAACATCAAGTAATTATCTATACTACCATCTATATCTATATCTATACTACTATATAAACAATTTAACATTCTCTCTTCTATTTAATTTTAAGAGTTCTTAAAATTCAATCAAGACAAAATTTTGACATTTCATTTTATCTAAATTAATCTTATCCAATCAATCTTTAACCATTTCATTCTCTCTCCTAATTACTTTAACTTTTTATTTATTTAAAATATACTCTCTCACATTAACACACTCTTTCACATAAACACAATTATTCACTCACATCAATACAATTTCCAAAATTTTATTAAAACTTTTATCTCCTTATTTCATAAATATAAATCTTTTTTCTTATTTTAATTTAATGTCTTTTAGAATTTATTTTTAAAATTAATAAAATCGTTGATGAAAATAAAAGAAACTTGAAGAAAACAGACATGTTGTAGAAAACTTTTTAGTAACATTGAATCGCGCGAATAACATATCATTACATTCGACATGTTGTAAAACAAAAATTATTTGCCCCAACATTGTGCGGATACGGTGCTAGTAATTACCTAAAATATAATTAATATACCACATCATTAACACTACCTATCCCTTAATTTATATTTTAATCTAATGAGTCTGGCAACCACAGTTTTATCCGGGATACATAGCTACGATATATTCCTTTCACTTTCGAATTAAAATGTGATATACTAAATTTGAATTCCGTATATATATAAATAAATACTATTAATTATCATTAATGTAATGAATAAGGTACATATGAACAACAAATATATTAAGTCAGCCCATTTCAGGAGTAACTGTAAAGATTCTCATAGTTAATATTATAATAATATCCCTCATTCAAATATATGCTAATTCGTACCTTAGCTAGCTAATAATTAAAATATATTCACATCTCTTTACATCTAATAGTATCCCAAAGTAGGACAACTGTACAAGTCAATCATAGAGTATTATGTACATTTCTTGGGAAGCTTTCTTAATTGATTCACTAGATCGATCATCCGTATAGTATGTAATTTAGGTTATTCAACTAAAAAGTCAAATCATATTATTTTTTCCTTTCTCTAACATAATTCATTCTTACTTTATGTTTTATTTTATTTTATTTTAATAATTAAAAATATTAAGAGAGGAGAGAGAAGAGAGGTAAAGAGAAAGAGAGAGGTAGGAGCATCAGGCTCGTGAACTAGATTTGTGACCCCAATCAACCCGATGGAGAGGGTGTATCGGTGTTCATCTCTACCCAAACCAACCCAAGCATCTACCCGATGCCATGGGGTGAGAGCGATATGGATGACCCTTATAAAATATAAAGTAAATTACATATTTGATCATACGGTTTGTTAGTTTTACGATTTTTGTTCTTAACTTGTATTTTTACTGATTTGATCCTTAAATATCCAAACCTCTTACAACTTTAATCACTTGTCAAACCAAAAAGACTAAATTGCCCAAAAGTATTCAATGTTAATTAAAAATTAACTATTATTTTAAAGTACACATTTAAATCTATCTCTCTCATACGACGCCTACAATCACTCTCTCGACTCCTTGTCAGTTCTCTCTACTACCGCTCCTCGCTAGCTTTCTCTTTAACATTACTCGTCGGAACTCCAACCAACCTATCCACATCCTCCTTGCCACTTATCTCTCTTTCTTTCTCTCTTTCGATAAAACCAAGCAAAATCAAGAACCATCCCTCTTCAAGCGAACTCGATATCCTAAGCAAAGTTCTAATAGGTTGACAATACTTTAAATCAAAATCGATAAAACCAAGAAAAATCAAGAACAACGATGCATGTTCATCGTCGCCCCCTTCTCTCTCTAACACACATATAAAGATGGACTATGAAGGGCTTCGACCACATATCTAAAACCTAAACAAAAGTCCATTTATGATTTGGGATGTTGTGGTGGACACCATCCCCCAAACAAAAACAAATTCTTAGATTCCCCATGTTCATTGTCATCCATAAGCCACCACAAACAAAAATCGATTGGCAATGCATAAATTCTCGGTGTTTATCCTAGCAACAACGGTAGCCGGAATCTAGGTGGCGATGGCGGCACAAAGCCATTTTCGTATCAGATTTATAATGGTGACGGGGACGAAGATTTATAGTGGTGGTGACAACGACGAGTCTTGAAGAGGATCTGCGAATAGAGGTTGCGGATGGTGGTGAGGTAGTGCGTAGGAGTCATGGCCGAAAGTTGAGGGATGGGTTGAAACGTGGTGAGAGAGACTGTGAGAGAGATTAGACTGAGTTGTAAAGGGATGATAAAGAGAAAAGAGGTACCAACCTAAGAGATGAGAGAAACTCTTACGATTTTTAATTATTATTTATACAATACTAGAAAATCCACTATTTCATATAGAATTTTAGACACAGATTACCAACGGATTAGGGTTGGAACTGCTTTCCAAAGGATTAGCGACAGATTTCCGATAGATTTGCATCGGGTATATTTCGTCAGAAATTCGTCGGAAA
The DNA here is from genome assembly GCA_032274825.1 of Drosophyllum lusitanicum. Classification (NCBI taxonomy): domain Eukaryota; kingdom Viridiplantae; phylum Streptophyta; class Magnoliopsida; order Caryophyllales; family Drosophyllaceae; genus Drosophyllum; species Drosophyllum lusitanicum. The sequence continues at coordinate 7,499 of JAUEJL010007492.1, read as the reverse complement.
TAGTCACAATTACCGACAAATTAGAGACATATTTGTGACAAAAGAATGCTGCTGAGGAGGGTCATTTGAGAACCATTCTTATTGCGAGTACCGCGAGAACCAATCTTGGCCCTTGATTTATTTAAATCAATAGCCAATAAAAATAACGGCTCGTTAATGACGCATTAATAGCTTATTAATGATGCACTAATGAGGGTTAGTTTGGGAAAATCATGCCTCGCTTTTTAACGACAGCTCACCCGGACGTAATTCACGGTTGGAAAAATATATAAAAGACCAAAATACCCCTATTAATGAATATTAATGGTGTTACAAATGGTACATGTGGTACTCACAATAAGAACGGTTCTCAAATGATCTTTTCACTATATGTGTGTGTGCGCGTCGTATTTGTATCCATGTATTCTTTGGAAATAAATATGTGTATGAATATAGAGAGATACGTGTGTGTGTATTTACGAGTGTACGAGATGAACGATTTTAATATATACTTGAAGGTACATAGACACATGTGGATCTAGGTATGTTAACGTGCGAAAAATGCACCAAAATCTATTATAATAAACGACTTAGTAGCTAGCTAGAGAGGCCAACGGAAATAATTTATTAGTGATAAAATATTCAAAGGTGATTTGGTGGTTTTGAAAAGAAAGTGTTGTCATTGATTGATTAGTAGATGTGTCATACGAATGTATTTTGCAAGATATTTTTGGTATATATGAACTGATCTTTGTTTTGCGTTGTGATACCCACACGGCCACACCCAAAGAGCACAAAATGGTTCGGAGATTGTTGTTTGATGAAGAAATGTAACTTTGATTATGGTTGTCATGGGTTGATAAAAGTGTGTACAATCATATTATAAATTAAGACCTTGACCAAACATTTTAACAAGAAACAATTGAGGCTCGATCCTATCATAACATCTGTAAGATAACTTATGTATATATTCCATGTGCGCATGGATATATTGGTAGTAATGGGTTCATTTGGTATGTAAAGATATATATACTTGAATAATCCTAAATCTGTAATTTGTTTATATAACATTTGGAAGTTGTAAGTATTGAAAATAATATGATAAGTCCAAAATTAAGTTATCTAAAATAATGGAAATATAACGGATCCTAATTATGCTCTATCTCTTTGTTAATTGTTTTTTGTTTGATATTTATAGGATGGTCCCCTCATCTTCTAATTGTAGAACGGTCTCCCAACTGTTTGCTCTCACTTGAAGTTGAAGTACATAGAAAATATGTTCGTGATTTAGACGTGGCATTACAATGGGTTGACTAAAGTGGTAATTGTAAGTAGTTGTTAGGTCAAAGGAAGTCAAAACCTATATGTAAGTTATTGTGATCATGTAACTTGTATATAATGTCAAATAGTCACCTAACAATTGCATATCATATATGTGTATTAAAATGTATATAAATTGTACGATTTTAGATGCAAATACATTAACTTCTTATGTTACTAACATATATAGTAACATATACCATATTATATTAGTTTCTTTGAAAAACATATGATTTAAAACCTACTGTCACGTGAGGGTAGGAAAACCTTCATGTACGTACAAAACACAAAATATGGAAATTAATTCTTTTTACATTTTTTTAAATTTTTTGTTGGAAATCAGTGTGAAATAAGTATGTTGGAATTCCGTCTGAAAATAGGTCATTTGAAAATCTGTCTGTAAAAATGAAAAGTTAAAGAAGAAAACCGTAAAAATTAACAAACCACAAATACCAAAAATGTAATTTACTCTAAAATATAAATAAACAAAAAAACGCCGATACACGCGGATATTCTCAAGAAAGCTGGCCATGTGAGGCAATGCAACTTTAATTATCCAGGCCAGATGGCTAGAATTGCTATAAATACCAACCCCAAATCTCCAACTAAATAGTAGTTCTGAATCTTGTTATATCTTTAAGAAGCTAGTGCAATAATATTTCATCAAGCTAGAACCACAGAATACTTCAATTCTTTGTGGAACTCTTGAATCGTGATTCATAGATATGGGTCTTGTGCGGTTATCATCGATGATTCCGAAGATAAGAAATTTCAGAAAACTGAACTCTCTTGGGAGCGGAAAGTATCAATCGGATGTCCCAAAGGGTCATCTAGCGATTTACGTAGGTGAAATCAAGAAACGACGGTATGTGGTCCCGATATCTTATCTGGAGCAGCCGTTGTTCCTGGACTTGCTCCGTCACTCGGAGGAAGAACTCGGGTTTGATCATCCGATGGGAGGCCTAACGATTAGCTGCCAAGAAGAAGCATTTGTAGAACTCACTAGAAGATTGCATTCTTGCTGATCGATACATTTGGAGGAATAATCCTCCATAATTTTGTTCAGTTGTTTTTATGCTATTGTATACATATATAGGTGCAGTTTATAAACCATGTAACTGAGATGAATTTTAGAAAACTATGAGGCCAGTTTCTTAATGAGCATTATTTCATTATAACAAAGGCGTGATACATGCTCTTTTCAAGTCTTGAGGTCCTCAATCATGCACGATGTTGCAGTAGACTAATTTTATTGTTTTGGCAAACATTGACTTTATTACAAACCTTAAACCACATTAAAGACATTGACATATAAAAGAATGAGATTGAGTAACTTCCTTCTACTTTATATTCTTATCTATCATCGTACTTATTTCAAGATCGAAAAAAGTGTTAAAATTAAGAGAGGAGACGAAGAGAGAATTAGTGAATTACATGTCATCATCTAGTAGGTAGATGGATGGATTAGAAAGATTAGTAGCAATAAATATAATTTTCCATATAAAAGAATGTAGATGGAGAAAGTTTAGAGAGAGAAAGTACTTTTTGTGTTGTATTTCTTGTTATTGAATCTTACAGAGAGCATTTATACTTTCTGAAAATGAAAGGAATACAAAGGCACTTCTATCCCTAACATTCAAGTTTGTTAGTAATCCTTGCTTTATCATATATGCTTTGTGATTCAACTTGTATTGATGGGCCATAATTGTCGCTTAAGGTATTAATAAAGTCATTTTGTAACAAGTTTTTGATTAGCCATAAGTGTTATAATTCGTCATTAGGGCAAAATATGTATTGATTAAGTATAAGAATCATAATATTGAGTTGTGTTCAATAAAGTCCATTTAAAAAACATAGTTCTGAAATTTTAATATTCAATCACAGGTGATTCAGTATACAATCACAGGTGATTCAGTATACAATCACATGTGATTTGTAAAAGCATTAAATGGGAATTACGAAAATCCCACTCCGCCCAAATTTTTAAAATTTAATCTGGACCATTGATGCCATTGAACCAAAGGCTAAAATTAGTCCCTTAGGACTATGAATTAATTATGCACTATATTGAACATTCTTCTTTAAGACTTATAAATTCCGGAGAAGTATATACACAAAAATATTTGAGAATTAAATTTTATATATAGATAAAAAATAAAAATATATAAATATCAAAAAACTCAATAAGAGCCTTGACGAGTTGTTATAAGCTTGAGTCACATACTTATAAACTCGAGCTCGTCTCGTTATATATATTTTGAGCTTATTATTAGACTTTAACTTAAGCTCGAATCATATATTGTTAGATGCTTGAGTTGAACGAAGTTGAGTTCAAGCCAACATAACTCGAATAGCTTGATAAAGCTCTACTTGCTTACAGTGTTATGTTGAGGTATCGAGAGTAGTTTATGATAGATAAAATTTTTGCGTGTTAATTGCAGGCGGAGTTTTGGATATGTGTGTTGCTGACTTTATTTGGATGGATACCTGGAGTCATTTATGCGATTTACGTGATCACCAAGTGATTCTTAATTATGGTTAATACTAATCTCTTTTAAATCAACAGCCATCCATTTTTCTAATCACTCAAGGCTTCTAGTCTAGTGGTACGGGGTGGTTTAAATTTAGTGTGACTCATGGCCTAAAGTCATGGGTTTAAATCCTATTCTGAATAAATTTAAGGGTAGATTAGGAGCTGTTAAAAAAAATTCATTTTTCTAATCGAAATTATTTTTTCCGTCTAGAGAGATGTATCGTCTTTTTCTTTAACTCGCGTAATTTTGATATAGAGATGCACATTGTTGTTGACATTCCCGAAAACAAATTTTGTTGAATAAAATGATAATTTTTTTGAACGGCTACTAAATCTATCTTAAATTTATTTATGACGAGACTCGAACTCATGACCTTAGGCCATGAACAATACCAAACCTAAACTATACTACCATTAGCTAGACTAGAAGCCTTGGATTATGAAAATTTTACTTTATATTAGTGCAATAAACCCTTTACATATATAACTAACTTATTATCTACTTTTCATAATCTTAAGCCCTTTAGCCTCTTTCGATGTTAAAATCTTGAGAGCATTATTAAAAACATAATCTTTCATAATCCTTAAAATAAAATACTTTCCAAGTAGCTTACGGATTTGGTTTAAAATTATCAATTAATCAACCTCAACCCTAGGTATAACCAGTTTCGCTAAACACACCCTTTGTGTTTGTTATTAGAGGACTTGTAATGGAGTCCCGTTATTGTCATTAACGAGTCAAAACAAGACCAAGTTGTAGCTATTTCCATTGCGAGCAAATAGTTATGTACATGTTATTGATATATAGCCTTGTTGTGGTGGTAACGAGTTAGGGTGCTTGTTATCAATTTTTCTTTTTTTTTCTTTTTTTCAATCAATAGAAATTAATAAAAAATATGTTTGGGTCTAGTGATAATATTTATAGGTGTTATCATGGCGACTTTTTATCATAAATTAGTTATGCTGATGTGATAACTAGTTATGACAGTTATCAAACATAGCATCTAATTATTTCTTTTGGTTTTGGTAGGTTGGTTGGCTCGCATCAGATGCTATCAGATCGACATAAAGCATTGATACTCTTGTCGTTTCTGATCTTCTATATATGTTTTTACTTTCAATTTTATGTATCTTTTCATAAGTTTCCTTGATTTGTTTTTTTTTCTGATTTTCATTTGGATTATCATTGTCGCATGGTTCTTTAAAATTTTAACGTAAAGTTTTATTAGGGAAAGCTCCTATATGACATCACAAACATGAAAATGAGACTTATAAAAAGAACTTATCATTGATTTAAAATATGGTACGCACTCTCATATTTATGAGAAATCATGATGGATCATATATGACTACAACATGAGAGGATCTTAACTCATGACATTTCTATACCGTGTTGGTTGGTCAAGTGATCAAAACGAGCCTTCATTAAAGCTCGTTAATGTTTAGTTTTGAACTTTTGGAGCTCGATGGTTGTGTTGGAAGCTTCAATTTAGTTTATCAGAAATCCATCTTGTAATTGTTAAATCTAATTAAATTCAAGTTTGACTTAAATAGACATCTTAGTTGTGATTGACTTAAATACCTTTTTTTAATAAGCTATGTTTGTGAAATAATTAGATACTTCTAATTAAGTTGTGTTCAATAAAGTTAATGTAAAAAACATAGTATTAAATTTTAATATTCAATCACAGGTGATTTAGTATACAATTACATATGATTTGTAAAATCATCACATGTGAATTATGAAAATGTCACTCCGCCCAAATTTTTAAAATGCAATCTGGACCATTGATGTCATTGATTCAAAGGTTAAAATTAGTCTCTGAGACTATGAATTAAGTATGGACTATATTGAACATTCTTTTAATATATATATGGAAAAGTTTATTCGAGAACCGTTTTTATTGCGAAAACCACGAGAACCAATATGGGGCAATCAATTTAAACCTTGTCTTTTTTAACCTTAATTTGATTAAAAGAATAAAAATCACTACAAGAAAAACAGCTTTTGAACATTCCAACTTTCAGCGACGACACATGGTCCTCGCTAAAAGTCACTATCAGACAAAATAGACTGCTTTTTTGACCTTGGGAACATAAGACTGACGTGATAGACTTTTGGCGACGACAAAGTCCTCGCTAAAAGTTATTTATATTTTTTTTTGACTTTTTTCCCGTGCGAAAATAGGATTTTAGGCGGTAGAAATGGTGCCATAACCTTCAGCGACGACATTGTCCTCGCTAAAAGTCCTTTTTTGTTTTTTTTTAAATAAATCGCATGAGAGGCGTCAGAATTTTGTCGGTTGTGACCTTCAGCGACGACAGAGTCGTCGCCAATTCCCTCCACAGGTAAAAACCCTTGCAGACTACTTTACTTTTCATCTCTTTCACCCTTTCAACTAAATTATTTTCACAGCTTCACCCTACCTTGGTTCCTCTCGGTTTTTTGATTTTTAACACCATTTTCAAAGATATATTGTGCAACTAAGGGTTGTTTGTTACTATTTTCCTTTTGTTTGTCGACAAGATCATCTTCTCCGGCAAGAACTCCATTATTTCCGGTGAAAGGTTCATAATTTCGGGCGAGTTCTTGAAATTCCAGTCATTATTGACATATAAGGTTAGTGTTTTACATAAAGTTAGTGTTTGTTTGATTTTTTATAGATAAAATTGTAATTTTTTTTATCTCCGGCAAACACTCCGGCGGGGACTACTCCGGCGACAGCCTACTCCGACGACAGCCTACTCCGACGACAGATTGCAGCTCAAAACAACATTTTCTAGGTATGGTTTTCTTCTTATAATTATAAACAAAAAAAAAGAAATTTGTTACTTAGAAAATTATTTAGTAGTTAATATTATGAAGTATGTTTAGAAATTTTTTTAGTAGTTAATATTATGTTATAGTTAAGTATGTTTAGCTGATGATTATAGTTATATTTATTTCTTTAATATTCTAATTAGATTAAATGTTAAGTTTATTTTATATTAAATGTTTTTTTTATTTTATAGTTAATATTATGTTATGCTTAAGTATGTTTAGTTGATGTTTATTTTAATATTCTAATTAGACACTTTTTTTTTGTTATCATCTATTATAATACATATTTGGTTTATCATGTGGTTAAATTTTTTGAACAATTAATATTATGTTAACTTAATTTTAACATGTAGAGATTTTGATATGTTGTTGTAGGGGCTATTTGTTGTTTGATATACTAAGAAATGATAGTAATTGTTAAACTATTGTATAATATATGTTTTTAAAACTTAGTGTAAGTTGGTGTTTATATAAGTTAAATATGTGAACGTATTAGGATATATATGTATATCTATTACTTGTTTCCAAGAAGTGTATGAAGTTGATTGATGTTTGTTGTTATTGTAAGTTAGTAGAATCTTAATACATACAAATTTTAAGTAAGTAGGATCTTAATACATACAAGTTTTAAGTTAGTAGGGTCTTAATAAATAAGTATAATAATAGAAATAAAAATATTATAAAAGGGATAAAGGGAAAACTAAAAAAATAATTGATAAAGGTTGGTCTTTTATTTATATTAGAGGATATTAAAACTAAAAAAAATAAAAGGAAAAATACAACTCGATATTGTGGAATTAGTTCTTTCAAAAGTGGAATAAAAGCCCAAATATAGACACTCATTAT
>JAUEJL010007481.1:0-10185 GCA_032274825.1 Drosophyllum lusitanicum | reverse complement strand
ATAGTTTGGCACTATTGGGAATGACACATGTTAAATGTAGAGGGCATATGTTCTTTATATATATATATATATATATATATATATATATATATATAGGTAGATATGAATAAATTTTGATTTCTTTTAATCAATTTAGTTTATTAATAATTCGAATGTCAACTTAATTATTTAATTTAGATTACCTTAATTTCAATTCATACGTAATATAAAAACATAAAAAAAGGCCTTTACAAATTAAAGAAATATACAATCTAATAAAAAAGTTATTATATATTGTAAATGTTTTAAATTATTATTTTTTGAGTTAATTGTTAAATTCGTACTTTAACTATCCAATTTTTTTCGATTTAGTCCTTTAACTTTAAAAGTGATCAAGATTGTCCTTAAACATCAACTTTTTAGTCTGAATGGTCCTTTAGTTAGTTGACTGTTAATTAACTCTGTTAAGTAAATGACAATTTTACCATTATTTTTATTATTTATTCATTAAAATTAAATTATTAATATTTATTATTAATAGAATTATATAACTACTTCTCTCTCTTATTTCTCTCTATTTCTCTCATCTCTCTCTGTCTTTCTCGCATCTCCCTATGTCTTTCGAGTTATGATTTTGAAGTTTAAGAAGTCGAAATCAAACGTAGAGTGGAGTGAGAGTACGACAGAATCAAACGCATCTGCTTCTTCAAATTCGAAGGAAGAACGGAAAAGGATGGAGGAAAAGAGGCGGTAGATCAGAACGGAGAGACTGAAGATTCCGGTAAGTCTATGATGGTGAAATTCAAGGTAGAAGAAATTCCGATTGTTTCTCTTTTTAAAAGACATAACAGTTCAAAAGCACCCAAAAAACGACAAAACGGCGACGAATCGATTTCAACTCCTGAAGAGAAGAAATTTTCAAAAGAGACGATGCAGAGGTATTTGAGAAAAGTTAAGCCTCTGTACTTTCGCGTCTCGAAGAGATACGGCGAGAAATTGAAGTTCACCGGACAGCTAAATTTTCCAGGTGCTACGAAGCAGAACATAGTACCGTCGCCGGCGACGGAAGAAGAAAAACAGTCTTCGTCAGTGAACCCTATGAAGGAAAAGGAATCAACTCCAGAAGTTTCCGAACCACCGCTACTGGCGAGTAACGCCAAGGGACTGAAACAAGGCAATTTACCAGCAGGACTTCGGGTGGTTTGCAAGCATTTAGGAAAAAGCCGGTCCGCCTCTACGGCGGTCGCCGCCACACATCCAGGTACAACAACGTCAAAACGTCGTGACGATTCGTTACTACAACAACAGGACGGGATCCAGAGCGCCATTCTACACTGCAAAAGATCGTTCAAAGCTTCAAGAGGTAAAAACAAATAGAATTTTATCTCACCAGTTTCACTTTAACACGACATATATATTTTAACGATTTAAAAATTTTCTTATTTCAAATTCGTTCAGATTCGGATTGTTCGTCAAGTTTATCAGGCGAATTGGCGCCGGCGTACGGTAAATGCGAAAACAGTTGGTCGCCCGGTACGGCGGCGGGTGGCGATGAGACGGAGGAAATCAACAAAAGGTGATGAAATGAAATGTAGTCAAAAGGTGGAAAATCATCTGGTATGGATTTTTGGGTTTTTGATGCTGATTGTGATAGAAACGAGGAAGAAATGAGTTATGAATAATAATAATCAATCAAGTAGGGAGGGAGGGAGGGAGGGACGTAGTTAGTAAATTATGTGGTCAAGCAATGACCCCACAGTAGTAAATTAGTCATTAATGGGATTCTGTAAAGCTTATGTAAGAAATCCTTTTTAGATGTATATTTTATTAAATATATTATATTTATATTCCTATTCCTGTATATAATATATATAATATAGTAATATAATATGTACATCTTCTCTGGTTCAGTTGTTTGTATAAAGTTAATAATAAACACATGGAACAAGAAAGAAATACATGTCTACTGTTTTGAAAACCGGGCTGGGTTCGGTTGGTCTGTAGACCGGTCGGACCGGAAATAGCTATGTTTTGAAGTTTGAACCCTAAAAATGATCTCTGAAGTGTGTTTTGAGAAAGAACCAACTGGTTTTTGAGTGTTTTTTTTTAAAAGATGTGTATGGGGTGTTATTAAGTGCATCGTTAAGGAAAGATATATGTACTTCTATTAAAAAAATCTTTCAACTTTATCCTTTTACTTATTAAATAAAGACATGTTGAATCTACTAATTTTTTCTCTTAATCTTCTTTTTGAATTTTGATACATGTCTTGATCTTCTAAGTAAAAGAATGAATAAGAATACAAAGTAGGTGAATATATAAAACTTCTCATCCATTAATATCCTATTATAAGTCATCTAATTAGATTTAGTCAAGAACATGAGAAATAAAAAAGTCATAGTTGTCATTTAATAATAACTTTTATATATATAGATTAAGGTATGGATGCAAACTAGATTGGAATGTGTAACTCTATGTAAAAGTAATTTTATATTTCCTCGTGCTTTATTCTTCCACTTTATCTTCTTACCTACTAATTAATATCATGTGTGATCCACTAATTCTGTTTTCTAATCTCTATCTCTTAATTTTGACACTTGTCATGAGTGACAAACCCGTATACGTGAAAACACGTCATGATCCGTGTAACCCGTTTACATATACGGGTTAGTGGTAGGGATGAGCGCAATCCCAAAACCGAACCGAAACCGAAAATGCCTCAAAATAAGAACCGATGACCGAACCGTTTGTTCCTAATCGGTTCCGTTGGTTTTGGGTAAAAACCGAAAACCGAAATAAGGAAAATATAGGAACTGAGAACCTGCCTGAAAGTGTATAAATCGGTCCGGTCCGGTTCCGGTTACAGTTCGGGACAAACGGGTTTTCTGCTCATCCCTAGTTAGTGGGTTGACAAGTCATTCGCGGGTTGACGATTCAATAGGTCTAGTTTTATTAATTTTGTCAATTATTCGTCAAAATACATAATTCAAATGCCAAATAAATAGTAAATATATTAGCTGCAATGATGAAATATTAATGATTTGATGGTGTCTACTCTTGATGATCTCAAAACAAAAGCGAACAAAAGGGAACCGTGGATTTGTTTCTGATTAGTTTAAGTTTTTATTAAATAATAAGAGAAAAACTCAATAGCCAAATAGGATACATTGAAAATAAAGTAGTAAATAGAAAAATAAAATATATCAAAAAATTATATGGGTAGACAGGGTCAACTCGAAAATGACCCGAACCCGTTTATAATAAACCCAAACCTATTTATTTATGTGCCGTGTTACATTTCGTGTTGATAATTGTCACCTCCAATATAAATAGGGTTAAACTGAACTGTTTACTTTTTATGGAATTTAAAAAACTAGATTTATGAGCTTCAAATCACCTAGGATCTTACTGTGTTTTTCAATCGAGTTCATCACAACCACTTCATTTTTGTTATGTGAACATACTTTTTCATGCTTTCTCATTATATAATGGCTGCGAACATTCCTTCTAGTGTCTATTGTACTCTACTATATCTGTCTTCTACAGTTTTGGATAGATTTGTGCACCAGAATCCCTTGATTTCTTCTTTCCATCCTGCTATTCCCGCTCTTGAAGATAGGACGAATACCCCTCCTCCGAATTGCATATCTTTTTATCTTGCATATGCTTGCGAGGGTTATCAAATCATTCTATACTTCTTTCTTCCTTGATGTGGTTTGTCACTATGTGATCTGGATTTCCTAGTTACACCATCTTGGTGTGACCAAGCTCTCTACTTTTGAGGTTGTCTGTCGTAGTTTAGGGTCTTGGTTGAGTCTCTTTATTTTTCGTAGTTATTTCAAATTAGTCTCTAGACTCTAGTGGTAATTGGTGTCCTTTTGAGAAACCGAATAAGAGCTCCAAGCGGTTTGTTCTAAAGGATAAGAACAATGGTATTAAGAATAGGCAAAACTACCGAGTCTAGATAGACCTCAATATAGATGTACTTCATGCCGATCACACTAGCCTAGCCTAATGGAGAATGTTAGACCAAGTGAATGAAGTTCCATCCTAAGGTTTTTCTAGGCAAAGGTTATTTGATAGTCTTAGTCTCTTAGAGGGGCATACAATGCATGTCCGTATAGGCTGCTAAAGAGGCCAGGTGTGCTGAGGAGGTCAGGCAAGCAAAAGAAACCAGCTTGAGAGAGAAGGCCATAAGGAAGGCTAAAAAGGAAGAGGTTGCTAGTTGAAGAGGCTGAAGGAAGCTTGCTAGTGATTAGAGGACAGACATGACTCCTATATTCACGAGTGGTGCAGGTAACCATAGTTATGCTATGTTATATGCCTTAATAAACCAAGGTTTTGTACTTCTTTATCTTTGTCTTTTTCTAATTTACGTTTCCTAGGATGCCTACCCTCTTAAGTATCCTAATCCACTAAATGTTATATAAATCTTATTTCCTCAAATGAAGAGGAGCAATTTCTTGAGGAACCTAGCGGGGGTACAGGCAATGAAGATAATGGCATGTTGATTGGTGGGCCTAACTTGAGTGGGGATACCCTTGAGACCATATATGAGGCTGCTTAACAGCAAAGGGGAAAAAAGGAAGAAACGTAAAAGAAGAGGTGGCCCCCCTCGGGGTCAAGGAAAAAAAGGTTTACCGAGGGCAATGTGCAAGCATTAGCAAACGCCAAGAAAAATGAGGAGAAGTGGAATACGCGAGGTATATCTGCTATGAACCTTGACTATCCCCTGTCACAAGTACCTTAGCTTATATGTATTTGTAGCATCCCAAAGTTTTTTACTTACATTAAAATGATCAACCAAACTGTAATTTCTTTAATAATATTATCAATCATGAAATGGTGTTTACAAACTTTGTCAAATGGAATAATGTATCGATCAATCTTAGAACAAAGGAGGTGTTTTATAAGTATTTTAACACATTTAAGAAAAACATTGCTGTCAAGCCGGAGCATTCCCCTTGTCCTTACCCAAAGTCCTTGAAAAGAAATAAACAACGGATAAGCATAAAGCTTAGCGAGCTTAAACAAAACTCATACGTTAGGACGGATAGCACACATCGCATATATAATACATCACTTCACGATTTCACATATGGCCCCCTCGGCCATGATGCCACCGGCATCAAGTTAATTGGTTCACTCGACCTTGATGCTCACCAGCATAAAATACCCCCTCGATTATTAGTTCACATCAATAAAATCAATCAGGCAACACATAAAGGTTCACAGATACATAACAAGAATGTACAAGTTACATCATAATGAATAAGTTAGTATAAGCTCACCTTATCTTTAGAACAACCACCAATAAATAATAAATCAACAAGGTATCCGAAAGTTATGTGATTGCTGGCAAATACCTACAATTTAGTTTTCCATATCGTTAGCACCAACTAGAGTTACACAACCTACTCACACCTATACACTTTCGAATACCCCCCCCCCCTCAAACTCCTAAATCTGACACTTGGCTATGTGCAACAGCACTTGGTGATCAAGCATACTAATCACACTTGGCGGCCCAGTCCATTGGCCACTTGGTGATCCAAGCCACTTGGCCACTTCGCAATAAACATCAATCGCTAAAGTTCTACAGCTATGATCGAACCAATCCACCACTGATCTAAATAAAAAAACTCAATCAAATTACATGATTACGGTCACAAGGTGTTCTTTACATGATTTAGGCAGACCCCTAACAATTAATTGCATTAGTATTAAGTTTCCATGATTCGAAATCGTATTCTTGTTCTCGGTTTGTACACAATCGAAGAACACAACCAAAAACCTAACTATACCCTATTGAATCTTAACCAATTTGATTTATTCTTGTTGCATTGTGTTTTGTACATCAATTAGATAAACCCTACCAAGTTAATTGAATTTTCATCAAGTTAGCATGATTGAATGTCCATTTTGGTTCTCGTCTTCGCCCATTATTATGAACCACCAACAATCCAGTCAAAAGTCTATAAAATCCCCACAAAATGGTGAAATAATAGTCAGAACAGTAATGGCGGTTGAACTAATGCCCTAGGGTTTTGTGCCCTAAAATAAGTATTTATACTCATTCCCACTTTCTGTTAATCACAAATGATACTTCAACTTGTAAGTAACTAAAACCAATGTTTTAAAACCCGGGTTGACCTGGCCTGTCCGACCGGTTGACCCGTGAGCCGGTGAGGAGACCGGGTCAATGTACACCGGGTTTTTGGTCATTTCTGGCCCGCATTGACCCGCCAGGTTTTATGGTTGAACTGGTTGACCCGGCCCGGTTTGCCCCGTTTTTATTTTTTTATTTTAATATTTTTGTTTAAAACATAAAAGTTTAGCGATTTAGTCATCTCGACAGTCGATACTTTGAAACCTTCACTCGACAAAAACCCTAAAAATGAGTTGTAAACCACTCTCGACAGTTGACGACAACTCCTGTCCTCTGTCATCTCCGGCATGCGACTATCCTTCAAGCAAAAACCTCCATTGAGTTTACATAACCCTCTCAATAGAATTTCATTTTATGCTTAATAGATTATTTAGTTTCTTAACATATTACTAATTGTTTCCAAGTTTATATACATACATATATAAACACACATATGCATATATATTTTAAAATTTTTAAAATTCTGAAAAATCGGGTTGACCCACCGGTTGAACCGGTTGACCCGTGACCCGGTGAGGAGCCCGAGTCAACTAAAAACCCGGGTTTTAAAACATTGACTAAAACACCAAAGACAAATCAATAAATAAAAGATCAACTTTTATTAATAAAAACAATAATAACAAAATTGAGAAAGAGTAATCGAGTATTGTACCTAGCCAATAACTTCTACTAACTTGATACTAGCATGGACTCTTATGCATCACCAAAAATACAATTTCCAATGCCTCGTGAGTTATAAATACTTACAATTTTTTTTACAACTTTAATAAACAGAAGATTACTAAAATAAAGTTAATCACATTTATATTTACAGTCTTAACAATTATACACACATTATCCCATAGATAAATGAATGAATCATCAATTGCATAAAACTTATCAACTTAATCACAACTTACTAAAATATTGTAATTAAAGCCAAATCACTCTAAATTGGATTTTAGCCTAGTTATAATATCAACTTATCCAAGAAACCATATTAATCCCAGAATTTGACTAATTTGCCTACAACCCAAAAATTCAGGATGTTACACCATTTACAATTCTTATTGAAGAATATGTAGGTGAAGAGAGTTTGGGCATCTCACATTAGTGTAATGTTTTAAAAACTGGTTTTTTAGTTGATCCGGTCTCCTTACCGGGTAACGGGTCAATTGGGTCAACCGGTTTGACCGGCGAGTCAACCCGGTTTCTAGTTTTATTTATTTATATATGTATATGTGTGTATACATATATATAAAGTGCAAAAAATAAAAAAAGTTATGCATCAAGCTCACAATCACTTAGTATATGAAATTCACTATCATTCCCAACTTTATCATCATCATCATCATCATCATCAACAAAAACATAACCACTTGAGTTTCCTAAGTTTATGTAAAAACAAAAAAGTATAACCTTATTTAAAAGACTAATATATAGTAAACTAAGATTATAATACCAAATTACTTTATGTAAAAGCAAATTTTAGGATTAAAATAAAAAAAATAATTAATATAAAACCGGGTTGAAATTGACCGGTTCGACCGCTAAACTGGCCGGGTCGCTCCAGGCCGTAAAATGCCAAAAAAAGGTATACGTTGACCCACTCTTGTGGCCGGGTCCCGGGTCAACCCGGGTTTTAAAACATTGCATTAGTGTCATGAATATATGATCACAAACATACTTTAAAACCATTATATTTTTTGCATTAAAAACTTATGTTTAAATATATAAGGTATTTTACAAGTTAAAAGTGACATATATAATATTTAAGTCTGACTTTTGACAATAAAGTGCATTGACGTAGTGACACAAAGGCACATTGTTTAAGAATTTACATTGATACATTTTTATGTTTTTTTTTGTTTTATATTTTTTAGAAGTTTTCTTGTATACATTTCCTTTTCCTCCTCCTTTCGGTGTATCTTTTTTTTTTTTTTGGTTCTTCTTAAAAGATATTTTTTATATCTTTTTTCTTTGCTACAGCTTTGCTTATGGTTTTATATTTTTATTTGTTTTTGCTTTTTATGTTTTTATTTGAGGCAAACAATATATGTAGTATTCATTTATGAGCTTTTATAACTATTTTAAGAACTATTTAAAAAAACAAAAATAAATGTTGTTATAGTATTCTAATCACTTGTCATCAACCATTTTAAGATAATTACGTATAAAATAAAATAACTTATATATGTTTTATATTTTTCCACGAAACTTATTTTACGCTATTTATTATAATTATTAATTTAATATAGTTTTCTTTTATTACATATTTAAAGTGATTTATACAACAACAAATTAAAAAATATACTAAAAATAAATATGAACTTTAATTCAAAGACTAATAAATTTTAGGTTTTAGTACCCAAATGTGTATTAAAGTTGTCACTTTTTGCTATTGTGTATACCTAACTTTTAAAACTAGCATTTAGTGTATCATACTTTTAAAAACGATCATTTTGAGTATCAACTTATCTCTTGTTCAGGTTGCCAGTTTTATTTATCATTTTAATTTATTTTTATCTCCTAAAAATCCATCTTAGATATCATGTCATTTTTAATTTATTTTTATCTCTCTAAATAAGAACATGAAGAACAGCATGAAGAACTCAGATCTGAACCAAGAAAACAAAAACCCTAGGAAAAAAAACTAAAATCGAATAGAATTGCATATGAAATCTCAGGAGAATCCGAAACCAATAACAAGAGCAAGAAGCATTAAGAACAAAATCCCAATAACAAGAAGCATTAAAATCGAACAAATCGCATATGAACTCGGATCTAAACCAATAACAAGAACAAGAACAAAAACCCTAATCGCAGGAGAATCTGAAATCGATTAGAAAAATCTGAAATCGATTAGAAAAATCCCAAATCGCATATGAACAAAAACCCCAAATCGCATATGAACCGAACCCCAAATGGCATATAGCCAGAAACCCCAAATCGATTAGCGGAAGCATAAACCCGAAGCATTAAAAAAACCCAAATCATTTGATTGTTGTAAAGAAACAAGAAACATATGTAAAGAAGCCCTAAACTTACCTCATCGAACAAGAACCCCAAAATCGATATCGATCGATGACCCTAAATCGATTAGGAGAAGCATACTCGCCTTTAATGGTGGTGGTGGTCGGCTGTAACACTGGGTTTTCTTGAAAATCGTGACTTAATTTTTTTTATTATTAATCAAAATAGTCACAGCGGAAAACAACATTAATATCATGTGCCTGCATAAGCCGTTTAAACCGTTAAGAGAAAACACGACATCACTACTCATAAAATCATTTCATATTAAATACAAGTCAGTAACAGTCTACTACAACCCTTCTAACTACCCAGAAGGATTCCCGTCTCACCAAGCCACTCCAAGGACCTACACGAGTACCAGATACCATTTCAAAAGAACAAGTGTCAGCTAACGCCTCGTGAGTCAACAGTAAACTTAAAGTATAAAACATCATATTAAAACACCGATTAAGATCAAAATTAGATATTACAAACGAATACCCAACCCGGCCCGTTCGTGTACTTGACCCAAACCCGAACCCGCAATCATTTAACACTGAATGGTCAAGTAGATCAGATCACATAATGGTTATTAACCATATCAATTAAATAATCATTCAAACCGAATCAACCGTAATATACCATCATATATTTCGTATATAATTCATATAAACCGTTTTATCATTAGCGTTCTTTATTAGTCAATCGTTATCAACCGTCATTATCAACCGTATGTTCTTAGAGTTCACCTAGTTGGTGTCTAATCCCTCTAAGAAAACCCCAGTTCACTACTCGCGTGACTTAGCCGACTCGTGCACCGAATGGGTAGCTACTCCCTTCTATAGACAAACCCCTAAGAACCTGACCGCTTTTGCTACTCCGACTCTGCGAGGTGTAACACCGGAAAATCCTAAGCTATTTTTTTAAAAACACGTTGCGGAAGCTATAATTAAACATACTTTACATAAAGTACAATATTTACAATCATCATCAAAAACATCTGTTCACAAAACGATACAACATTCGTCTTGGTGTTACAAAATACA
>JAUEJL010007470.1:0-10185 GCA_032274825.1 Drosophyllum lusitanicum | reverse complement strand
ATATATATTACATAATATTAAAAACGCTATCCCACCGTGATAACCGCTATCCCGAATCAAGGACCTTGACCGCTATTTGATTTCCCACCGCAATAACTGCATAGAATGCATGTGAGGTGACAGATTTGATGATATTGTCAATGAACGATACGTACAAGATTAAATTCCATAAAATCATGCTCTTAATCATAAGAAAATGGCGGTAGATGAACAAACAGCAGCATAAATCAAACAAACAATATACGAGATATATTAGTAATTGGTGTGCATCTGATGTTTTAGAGTGAAAACGATGTGCAAATATTGCTAGAAATAATATATTAGATCAACTCTCAAAAATGTTGTCAAAAGTCAAAACCACTAATTGATGACATGCACCACAAGATTGCAATACAAAAAGTCCACAGAACTTGCAACTAGCTAAAGTACATCCCAATACACATTAAAATGTGTCACACACCAAAATGAACCAGCTATTCTAGCTCTTATATGATAAATAAATGTAATGGTTTTGTTACTGACTCATAAATTCCAGTTATCATAGTAATTTGCATACCAAAGCCTTGTAATTGTAATAATAGCTCTTAAGTATCACTTGCCCCCATGATTTATAAGAAACACTGACAAGAGTTGGTTACCACAAATAAATGGTAAGGCCAGAAAGGGAAGAAGAGGAGCACTACAACAAAAAAGGTGCAAACTATTACCAGAACTTGAACTCAGGCAGCCGTCGGATGAAAGGCTTAAATTCATCTGAGCCTTTTGTAGGTAGCAGGGGTCCATCTGAAGGCTCCAGCTCAGGGTCAACCAGCGGAGATAGAAACCCAATTAACAAGTTCAATATGTAAATTCCCAGACCATAGGTCACAATGTAGAACCCTTGCACATAATAAACTCTCAGTGCATAGAGAACCAGTAAAGCTGCAGTGCCAATCCATCTATAAACAGCATGTGGAGTAGTTTTATCCAAGTAGAACTGGAAAAGCCTAGAAAACTGCCTCCATTGATCCAAAGTTGCAGCTGAGGCACTACCACCACCTCCAACACCCTCCATGGAAATTTAGCCTCTGGACCCTGCAGATCCCCTATGACAAATACCAATCAAAAGAATTAAACCTGGTTACAACAATAGAGGTCCCGAAGCCAATACATACTCCACTTTTAAAGAAACATTTTTTATACTGTTAAATAAGGTTCAGTAGATGCTTCTACGTGTAGATTTTGAACCTCATTTCAGTTGTCATTGCTGATTTTACCTTCTCACGTCAATATCCTTAGTAACTTAACCTCTACCCTCTGGTTGTACTTCTAAATCTACTTCCAAATGCAGTTTAAATTGCTATCTATTGTAGAACACGTTATATTTTTGGTAGTGCTATTCACAATTAATCCTTCGATAATGCTGAAACTTGATCTCTTCAAGAAATTTCTCAACCAACAATGTGATATAACCAAATCGACCTATATCTTTTAGCTTCAGGTGACCTTTTCTCATCCATTAGAACAAGAAAAACTAACATTAAAAGATACAACTCACGCCTAAGAAGCAGATCTGAAGTTCTCAATCGATATTTAAGAACCCTGCCTTTAATCATAGAGAGAAATCACGATATGTACCGAAAACATTAGGGTTTAAAGACGAGCAAAATCAATAAAACCAGTTCCTGAAATTAAATACATATATTGTGATATTGATAACAGAGAACAATTGAATCAAGAACTTACCCCCGATGACGGCGAAGGAGCCGGAGAGATCGGTCGGCGTGAAGTCGGTGGATGAGAAAATGTGATCTGCGTGTGGAGATAAATTTGTACTGGTATGAACAAAGACGGAATCGCCGATTTCCGCTATATAAGTCGCATCGTCCCGGCGGTGACGGATGATGACGTCATTAAACGAATATGCGGACAGTTTTGTCATTCTTTTTCCGTAAATTACATTTATGCCCCTTGACGATTTTTTTTCATATGAAAGTCATAACCGTTTCTTATACACATTACACAGTATGAATGTAGACTAAGTAGAAGCGTAAACGAGCCGAGTCGAGTTGAGCCATACACTTATCGAATCGGTGTCGTTTAGGTTTTTTTAAGTTCGAGCTCGGCTCGTTTAGAGATTATGATGTTGACCTCGAGCTCGGCTCGTTTAAGATTTTTAAAGCTCGGGCTCGGTCGTTTAGACTCGTTTAAGCTAGGCTCGTTTAAGCTCGAGTATTATTTTGATATTTTTATTAAAATGATATATATAAATATTAAAAACTAAACATATAAAATATAGATTATATTATATATAGAGCTCGTTTAGGCTCGCGAGTCTAAACGAGTCCACTAATTGGAGCTCGAGCTCAGCTCGTTTATTAAAAGAGCTTTAATCTAGGCTCGAGCTCATTAAGACTCGGCTAGTTTTGAGCTTTTAACGATCCGAACTCGAATAGCTCTGCTCGTTTACATTCCTAAAACTAAGCCCAAGCTCATGTTGTTTAACTTAAGAAGAGTGGAACTCAACTTCATTTCAAGCTTGTGTTGAAGCTTGAGCTCAACTTGCATTTTTTTACATGCTTGAGCTCGGTCCGGGCTTAGCTCGTTTATTATATTTTTTATTACTTAATTATTTATGTATGTGTAAAAAAATTTAAATACAGTTTTAGAATTAATTGGCTAAATGGTCCTTTAACTATCTTAAAATTGATAGTTTAGTCTATTAACTACAAAAGTTGTATGGTTGGTCCTTTATAACCCATTTTATTGTGAGAATTGTCCTTTTTATCGTTGGTCATTTGTCATCTATGCTTAGTCAACTTATTAAATGACAAGTTTTAATTAACTAATTATATATATAATAAATTAATTACACCAATTCATTTACTCACCACTTCTCTCTCTTCCTCTCTCTTCCTCTCTCTCTCTCTACACATCTTTCTCTTACTCTTTCTCTCTTCCTCCATTACCCGCCCACTTTTGTCATCTCTGAAACCACCATTAGTGCCAAACACCACCACCACCAACTAAGCACCATCGCCACATCTCTCTTGCTTCCTTTCTCTATCTCTATCACTCCCTTTACTCCACACTGCTAGAATTTTAGCGTTTTATCCCCTTTCTTCAACAATTCTGACCAAACAGAACACCTCCACCACCAACCATAGATCTGCCACACAATTAGGGGTTTTCACCGCCGCCTCTAACTGTACAAAAAACGGAAACAAGATGGTGTTTTGGGGTTTTATCAAATTCGTAATTAGGGTTTTCAACGCTGCCGTCAACCACCATCTCCACCAAACAGATCATCACAACCAACCATAGATTTTATTTTACAACTGCTTGTATAACACATCTATTAATCATCATATCTTATATCGATTCCCACATAAATAATGGTAATATCGAGTGTTAGCATCGAATTTTCATTCCTCAACTACATGTATAAATAAAAAACTTTTACGCGTCAGTTTTAGATCCAACCCCAAGAAAATCGAAACCTATGTCAAGAATAAAAAGAAAATCAAAATCTCTTCCAATAATTAGGAGAAACCTAACCAAGAAAATTAGGGTCCATGATGGGGGACCGAGAATTATACCTTTATAATGATAGAATGGTAATCCTGACCACTTAAAGATGATAGTGAGAAACCATAGCATATAGATATTTTGGGTTGGTGATGTACTTTTAATGTGTAGCATGTCGATGAAGCCATAGCAATGGCAGCAAGGAACGATGGGGATAGCTTAAGTTGAAAGAAGATTAAGGTTTTGGATTATTGGGAAGGTTAGAATACAATGAAAAATCAAAAATCGAAAAATTTCAAGTGAGTTATGTGCGGGAAACAAAAATAGAGGTTCTAAGAACATGACACGTGAAAATGGGAGATGTAGAATATTAACCGGTGAATCGGTGATATGATTTATAATCTTTTATTAGAAAATAAAGATAATAACTCACAACGTGATTCGTGAAAAATTACGAGAGTATCTTTTGGATGATAAAGTCGAAAATTTTAGATATTTCCGTATGATTTGTCTTTAGTCTTTTCTAATATTAAACTAAGTTAGCCTTTCAAAAAATATATATATTAAAGTAAGTATATTTGTCATGTTTGTCGATTATAGGTATAAAAGAACAATAGTATTACATTTTTTTTAACAACTTATTACAACACAACCTAGCACACATACTTTGACATACAATTACTTTTTTCAAACACATGTCAAAATATAGTATTACTCGTTTGATCTTAACGGTTTTATTGTTTCATAATATTATTGTGATCAAATGTTTAAAGTTTATAATGACCTAAAACATAAAACAACCATATTTTGAGCTTTAATCATACAACAATAATTAAAGACATTTTCAAATGAAAAATACATGCATTGTAAAACAATATAGGTTAAATAAATAAGAAAAAAAACAATATAAAATATATAACTAATAACTAAAAAAAACTTCGGATATCCAAAATTTAGGAATATTAATACCCGAATCCGAAAATTCGGATATTTGTAATTTCGAGTATCCAAATTTTTTAGATAATTTCATATTGGATTTTCATATTAGAACTTCTTATTGAGAATTTTTTTTTCAACACCCTTAGTTGTGAGAGAGAAGGCCAGAAGGGAGTGGAGGGGTGAGTGGAATGGTCAAGGAGTTGGAGAAGAGAACCTTCTGGTAGTGCATGCAAAAGGGTATACTTAGTAAGTGATCTCACTTGGTTGTTAGACAATGAAGCTACTTTGGTTGATTTAAGTTTCCAAACAACTATTTGGAATAAGCTTGTTCCAAAGAAGATTGTGGCCGGTGTTCGCATGAAGAGTTGCCGGAGGTCGTCTTCCGGTGCCCCCGCAGCGATCATAGAGGTGGACTTACACATTGTTTTTGTCTGGTTTTGTGAAAAGGAACGTTCCTGAATTTCTCCTCTGAAGTCTTTTTCTTTGCAAAACCGCTTCAAATGTTTGTGCCAAGGTTCTTAGGTGATGGAATTATGGTCGTGACAAGTTGGAGGTTTTTTATTAATGTTCGGGTAATAGCAAAGTTGTTCGAGAAGTGGGTTTTTTTTATATGTAAAATTATTGTTGCACGTTTAAATAAAAGAGTATGGTCTATGGTCATTGGTAATACCAAATGGCTTGTAGCCTAGCGGTATCAAGGTGTTTGAAATATTCTCCATGACCTATGGTTATGGGTTCAAGTCCCGCTATAAACAAAAGGTGTAGATTAGTGTGTACATATGTTTTGCTGTTAAAAAAGTATGGTCAATGGCGTATTTTAATTTACTTAATTAAAAATAATTAAACTTTTTTTATAGATCTCGTTGGCTTGAAGAGTAAATATATAAGATGGACGTCGTGGATAATTGGTTGCCAAGTTGCAGACTAGCGGTGTAGGATTAATAGCGTACGTAGCTCTTTCTCATTGGCTAAGACGCCTTTGCTTTCAGCTTAAGCTTGCAAGCCATCAACCCGGCCAAGCCTCATAACCCATTATCAAACAACTCGAGTTTTCTGACTTATAAATTTTAACACCCAACTTATATGAAAATTAGGTAGAAATTAATTATTTAAAATATATTTAAGGATTAATTTATAATAAAAAAATATATGAACCAAAGTATCATTAGCCTAACGGTATTAAATGTGATTAATTAGCATGTTCTTCTATTATAATTAGAATTCAGAGATAAATCCGTAGTACAAACTCAGGTGTAAATTAAACTATTAAAGGAAGGATGTATCCGTTTAAATAAAGCTTAGCTATAACAGAATGAATTGGATAAAACAAATGATCAAAAATCATTGTAATTGATTAAAAATTCTAACAAGTTTTTAATCAACTTATTTTAATATAAAATTACTATATGAACTGTAGTTATATAATTATTAGATGTATGTATAATTCACGTGTTGATTTAAAAATAATAAATATTGAATACTAATAAAAAGATATTAAATATTTATAAGTCATGAAAGAAGTGAAAATTTAAAAAAATGATAAATATAAAAAATTTACAAATAATATGTTTAAACAGTAAATAAATGTTTATATATTACAAGAATTAGAAATTAATCAAATGATTAGGTTACACTCAGTTAAAAAATAACTAATAAATTAAATGGTTATAACACATTCTAGCCTAAATGGTTTTCAAATTTAGTCACTTTTTCAGTTGTTGAATAATTACTATGACCATATCTCAAAATTGAAAAAATAAATATTAAATAAACTTTGATATTTGAATGAATTTATTACCATTTGTTAATTGGTCGGTCTATTGAATAAACAGATAAAGTTTTGATATTAAAAAATTTTAAAACATAAGACGATTGCATATATCAAGCTTTAAAGTCAAAATTGATTGACCAAATGAATGACTATAATTACTTAATTAAACAATGTTGTGAATTTTGACTAAATGAAGGTTTATGATTGTCTAATTTATTGATTGACTGTGAGGAAGACCACAAGCCCTTAATTTTTCTGGATCAAAAATAGGTGGAAAGGAAGTTCTTGAATGAACTGAATATTTGGTGGCTTGTCTAGCTGCTTGCCAGACTTGTTTTAATTAATAAAATTATTATCAATAAAAAAGAGATTTTATAAGACAGTTATTTATGAAACATTAAAACTTGATAAAAGATCTTTGATGAGACAATCAGACAACCATCATGTTGATCCATATTTTTTTTGACTAAAGTCATTTGACTTGTGATCTTATCAAATCAAATTAAGTTCGTCAAAATACCGATACATGAGAAAACCAACCAGCCATTATAGATTCGTATAGTTCAAGTCAATTTAATCAATTACCGGGTATTAATGCAAGTGCATTTGATTTAACCACATTATATTCCATTTGGTTGTTAGATTTTATATAATGGATTCGAGTATAACCGAATACCCATAAATGAAATTTGTTGAAAATCTTATCATCAATTTGCCTTAGCAAACAATACTTCTAGCTACTTAATTCAATTGTTGCTTGTCACTATGGATCGTAAGTGGTCTACTTTGAGAATAATAGAAATAGAACGTCATACACATACCCATAATACGAAGAACTTTACAAAGTACTGACTTTCAGAGCAGATACCTTGTAATACTAGTATCCAACCTAATATGAGGCAAGAAAAAACCCTCTTATTACCGTTAGCCGTGTTAGATCAAACCGTTCATTAATTTTACACCAATATTCACTTTGCATAGAGTTTTTAATTTAAAGTCTCTTGCAAACTCTTGATTTGGAGTTCTTAAGAGACTTTAAAATAGAAAAGAAAAAAAACAGAGTAGAGAAAACCATTTGATTTATTTAAGTCTTCAAAGTCACCCACTCACCCGTTGTTTAGGCCTTAGGGTTATACATACTTCTGTCAAGTATAGACTATATACATGCATGATGCATATATATAGGAAATTTTCTAGCTCTTCAAATAATAAAAATAAAAAATGTAATCATAGTTGTAAACCAGCTGCGTAAAGATCATCACTTGTGTGGATGTTAATCTATCAAATTAATAACTCCAAAACAATTAGAAAACAGTTTATATGTAAATAATATGCTATATTACTATTATTATTATTATTATTATTATTATTATTATTATTGATGACGTAGATGATACCTACGACCCCGAATTAAGGTTCACTTATAGATCAGACCCGAAGTTTACTTACCGATCCAGATCTTATGTAATACCTGATGTAGATTATGAAGTAACCAACATATAATACCCTGTAAACTATGGAGAAGTATCAAACGTATAACCTCGCACCATCTCTTATAAAAGGGGATGCACCCACACTAGGTGGGGGTCCTCTCCTCTCCTCTCTTCTTCTCTCTTCTCTTACTTTCTCTACATATTCTCTCTAAATATTTTTGTCTTAATACATGTAGTGAGGGAATAATATTGTTATATACATAAACGAGTATTAACTAGACCGTTGGAGGGTGGATCCGGGGCTTTGGCCTCAGATTCCCTTCTAACGGGTTTATTTATGTTTGTAACATTAGATTCAAGTACGGGTCTTCAGGATGATGAAGAACGGCCCAACACGAACATCCAAACCAACCCGGCAGATCGATGTAGCAACAATTATTTTTATTATTATTATTATTATTATTATTATTATTATTTCACAACAATATATATACAATTATACGAGCATTATGTTCAAAAGCCTTTCCCCAACGACAAGTATGTCTTCGATCATTCAACGCATTAATACCAATCATTACCAGCCAGTACCATTTGCGCACAAGTAGCATTAAACTATCAATATCCGAACAGATTAATTTAACGAACAACCTTATTTAATAAAACATGATTCCCGTAATCCCCTCTCTCTTACCAGAACAACCATCTATTAACGTTTTTTTATGATAGCGGTTAAAGACATTGAATCTATAGGTTTAAATAGACACATGCTTGTTCGAACATGTGTGTTTATATCTCCTATGATTTATAAGTTTACATAGACAGACATTATGCTCACTCACCTTAGTATTGGTGAGCAAGATTAAGTACCTTAAAGTAGACAATCATATTTAGGCTTTCTCATCTCTATGTGATAAGATAACATTATTTGATATACGATGATTTGATTTAACTTCTATGTCAAACCCGATGACTAGTTTTATCAGATGATTCATGCGGTATGTGGTGCTATGTACTCAGTAGCGAGTTGTAGCTACCCCCTAACCAGAAAACATCGACGCGAGTGTGAGTGCAGACTTGACGGCAGAAACGTGGTATCATGATATGAAGAGATGTGATTGTATTTCTTATATAAGTCGTCAATCATTATTGTTACAATTAAGGGTAATAAAGTTAAACGTTATTGGTTATAATTAAAAGGGATTTAAAATGATTATAAAATATTTTAGAATAATAAAACAAAGAATTTGGTTAATTATGATATTTTAAAATATTATAAAGGGTAAATATGATATTTGTATATCAAGGTGGGCAAATACGAATTTATATGATTTGATAAGGGCATATATGAAATTATCTCTAATAATTTTGACTCTAAAAAATCAAAATTGATTTTTTGATTTTAAATGAATGAATGGTCAAGATTAAATATTTTTTTAAATGAATGGTTCAGATAATATTATAAAGGGTAAATATGATATTTGTATATTAAGGCTGGTAAATACGAATTTATATGATTTGATAAGTACATATATGAAACTATCTCTAAAATTTTGACTCTAAAAAGTCAAAATTAATTTTTTGATTTTAAGTGAATGAATGATCAAGATTAAATATTTTTTTAAATGAATGGTTCAGATCGTTTAATAAATTTTATCAAACTGATCTTTTATTTATATTAGAAGATGAATATTATATTTTCTGATACTACATCTTTTTATTTTATTTTTTTACTCATATATTAGGAGATTATAGAACCTCTTTATTAAGGAAAAAAAGCTATTGAAGGCCGTCATGTAGGTCCGACTTTAGAGGCTTTTAAATTTGTATAGAAAACAGAACTTAATTAATAGCTATTCTGAAACTCCATTGTGGCTTCATATTAAGAAAAAAACTATTGAAGGCTGTCTTATAAGTCTTACTTTAGGCTTTAGAGGCTCTAAAATTTATATAGAAAAAAAGTTTTAAATTAATAGCTAGATGTAGAAGCTAATAAACAGGATATATTTAAATATTTAATTATTATTTATGTTTTCATTTCAAAACCAAAAAAAAAAAATGTTTCTAGTTAAACTAATTAAAAAGGTTTTTCTAAATAAACTAACAACAAAAGGTTTTTTCTAAATAAACAAACAACAAAAGGTTTTAGCATGACTTACTAATTTACAAATTTTTTTATTGCAAGATGCTAACAACCTCACAACTTTGATGTAACTATGTGAAAATTATTTAAAGAAATAAAATGTAAACTCAATATTTAATCATAATTGGTCAACATATATACTAAGGTGTTAGAAGAAATAGCAAAATGCGCGAAAATACAATAAACTATATCGAAATTGCCATTGTATACAACCAACTTCATTTTGTACCTAAAAATACGACCAACTTATAAATTTGTGTCATTGTATGCAGTTTACCTAATATTGTAGGTCACCAACCGGTTTATATGGCTTTTTTATTTTTTTTATTTTCTATTTTTTCAGATCTTTAACATTAGGGTTTTCATATTAATCTTGTTCCTTTTGTATGCTTCAT
>JAUEJL010007459.1:0-10187 GCA_032274825.1 Drosophyllum lusitanicum | reverse complement strand
GGCTCCATGTCATGGTATTTCAAGCACTAAGTTATATCTCAAATAATTAATGCTTCTTAATTTCAAAATCTTATGAATTATTATAAAATATAATTTAACCATAATTCTCATTGTTATTACATAAAACTCAAATTATAAATCAAAACCAATACATAAATCACCTCATTTGCATGAAAAATTGATCAAGAGTTTAACATTGTATAATTATGCTATGAAAAAGATATCTGATTCACGGATTAATAAACATAAACTACATCATAGAAAGAATTATACATCACTAATTTGTTGTAGATAAATATTTTCTTATACCCAAAATAAAAAATACCTCATAAAAAGGGAGTACTGATTTAATGATTCATAAATATAAAAACTAATCATAAATATGTTCACTATTTATAGTTTTCTAAAGAAGATAAGCAAGAAAATACATATTTGGAAAATATTAAGTTTTTTAAAGTTTGTGTTAGATTACGAAAAAATTTACATCAAAACGTAGATAATAATCCGGCGATCATAAAAATATAAATATATTTATACCAACCATTATGTATTAAAAGTTATAAAAGAAAAACTATAAACACATACAATCACTTACATCCATTAAATATAATACATAATTTATACAAACATCACATATATATTTTGATATAGCTCCTCATAATCAAATTCAAATTTGATATTTACGTGAGTGAGAGTCAAATTAGTCAAAATTAAAATTGTAACTGAAACTGAAACCAATTAAATTAAGAAGTCAAAATTAAAGGCTAATTTTCTACCAAAGTCAAAATTGGAAGAAATTATGTATTCGTATTAATTGAATTAGAGATAATTAATGAAAGAGAAATTTAAATTTTTTGTGTTTTAATCAAGAGTAAGATTATATATGTTAAAATGGATAAGATATACGTTTCTAGAGTTCTAGAGCACCACCTATCTTACATGTTTCTATACTCACAAACACTTTAAATGTGAGGTATGTTAGTCATTTAATCATCTATTCATTTGAGTATTTATAAGTATGAAAACATCTACATAAGTGCTTATGGCTACGTGCGTGAAAACATCTACATAAGTGCTTATGGCTGCGTGCGTCATTTTTCTATATTAAAATACGAAAAATAGTAGTACATCAAAATATAAAATAACGCATGTCTTAATAATTACATGTTTAACTTTAACTAAGGGGCTGTTTGTTTGCTGCTAATTGAACCATTCAGCGCTGAATGCTGAATCATTCAGTATTCGGTGTGTTTAATTGCTGCCTCTGAATGAAGATTGAGCTGAATGATTCAGCATAATGCTGCTGAATCATTCTACCTTCAAGTGCATTATGAATCATTAAGCACCAAGTATTTTTACCCTAATATTCCTTCTTTCACACTTTATCTTGTTAAACAATCATATCTTATAATAAAATATATCACTATTAAGGTTAAAATGATAATTTGCATCAAACAAGCATGTCACATTCAGAGACAGATTCATTCAGAGTCTTGAATTATTCAGACCACAGAATCATTTTAATGCTTAATCATTCCGTTTTAACAAAGATATTGTTAAGATTTCTATTTAGCAAGTGAAAGTATGTAAACTGACTTGGTGTCCTGTCTTCTTCATTCCAACTTTCCAAGGCATAAACCGTGCCGCTTATAAACCCCCGCCAAAACCCTAAAACCAAACCTTTGTTCTCCCTCACTTGCGCATCGCATCAGAAAACCTAGAAAAATGGAGGTAGAAGTAGGAGAAGAATCAAGGGAGTTGAATAACAACGTCATGTGTCAATTAGCAGATCCAGAAGGAACTCCGCTAGGAGCTTCCATGTATCTTCCTCAATGCGTTGGTCCTAAGGAGCTCCAACAGATGGTTAACAAGTTGCTCAACAATGTAAACTCCAATTTTTTCTCGCTATTTTGTATTTCTGTGATATAAATTTCTGATGTCGATCATTAGATACGCAAATAGGTAAAATCTATGCTGTGAACAGTGGATTGAGAGCATACAACGAATTTGAATACTTGTGTATATGGTTTGCTTCTTTTTTGTTTGAAATTATGTACACTATTTGACTTGGATAGCAAGTTCATCAACATGCCCTTACTTTTTACTATGTAGTAGAATAACTAGAGCAATTTTCAACTAGTTTTGAAGATTTTAGATGTTCAAACTTCAAATTCAAGTATCTATAAGGGTTTATGTCAAATAATTAGCCAGTCCTAAACTTGAGTAGAAATAAGGTACGTAGGTCCTATTGTCTCAAGAAATTGTTGCATACTGAATCCCAGAATGGAAATTGAAGCACTTTATGGAGGAAAGATGTAGTACAATATATTTTGTTATTAAGAAATTGATGGAATGTAATTGTTCATTGCAATTGGTTGCATGTGCTTCATTGTTTGGAGAAAATCCATGTGGAAGTTGAAGTTTTGTGGTATAATTTTTAATTGTGGCAGTTAAAGATAAAATTTAGTGGCAGTTATTGTACTTCCCTAATGGACTTTTCTTATGTCTTTCAAAATGATCAATGCAACTGTAAATGCTTCGTTCTTTCAGGAGGAAAAGCTGCCTTATTCCTTTTATATATCCGACCACGAGCTAGTTGTACAACTGGGAGATTATTTACAGAAAAATAAAGGTAGCAGAAATCATGGGAATTAATTTATAATATTGGCATGAACATTGTATTATATGGTTGCTGGATATCTAAGCATCATTTTGACCTTTTTCAGTTTCCGTGGAGAAGGTAGTCACAATAGTGTATCAACCCCAGGCAGTCTTCCGTATTCGTCCAGTTAATCGTTGTTCTTCTACGATCGCTGGTATTTCGATTTCTTTAACTCTCTATCGTGGTGGATTATTTTTAGTAGGTCAGTAGTATGACATGGTTGATATTCCAGTTCCATACAGAATAATTCAGAAAAATAATGGCAATGGTTTCCCTGGTTAACCAACTTGGTTGCACTAATCTTGCCTTAAAAAATAACTAAAACAGACAATAAAGGTAGTATGGTACCCGAAGAACCTAAATCAGAAAAGACATTTAGTTCAATTTTGGATCAACGAAAGATGGTGTATTAGAGATAAAAGAACGTAAATATAGAACGAGTTAAAGTAATACTGTAAATTGGTGTTGACAAAAATCCGTCACAAATTGATAATTTTCTTGTGCTTCCACGTGTTTTTTTGGACGTGTGATGTCTACAACTCTATATTGTCCTTGGTTCTGCGTTATGCATGTGTTAACAAAATGTTGATGCATGCTCTCTTCATAGGTAAGTTAGTTGATTGAAAATTAGTGAGAGTGATCTCTTGCAAGTATATTTTTCTATTCTAACAGAGGTTTTTGTGTTTCCTATGATTCTGTCCTTGCAGGTCACACAGAGGCCGTACTTTCAGTTGTTTTTAGTCCTGATGGACAACAATTGGCTAGCGGTTCAGGTGACACAACTGTCCGCCTGTGGGACTTAAATACCCAAACGCCTATGTTCACTTGTGAAGGTTAGACACCAGCGTAGCCAGTTTACTTGGTGAAAAAATTGAATTTTATTTATGTATTGAAACTTCAATATAACTATTATAGTGGGCTTTCTCTCATCTGGATTTCTTAGGAAGCTTGCAATTGCTGTTAACATAAGCACTCAACTTATTATTAAAGTTGTATTAGTAATGCCAGATTTATAATTTTCTATTTAACGTCAATTCAGGGCACAAAAATTGGGTTCTCTGTGTCGCATGGTCACCAGATGGTAAGCATCTTGTTAGTGGAAGCAAGTCTGGAGAACTCCTATGCTGGAATCCAAAGACCGGGAAACCATCTGGCAATCAGCTCACTGTAAGATCTTTTGTAACTAGTGACACTGTACTTAATGTTTCTCTTTTTTAGTTTACATAAAATATATAATTAGAGGCTTGATGTGGTTCTTAAACTTGTTTATTCTTGGTGAAAATGAATTTCCTAGGTTTTGATTTATATTATCTTGCTACTATGTAAGTTATTAAGAGGGCCCTTAAATGTTTTACTTGGAGGAACATCTAGATTTTGTTAGAGTTGTTGTATGAAGATGCATGCATTTTTTTCAATGCTAAATATGTTTGTAATAGTAAAAAAAAAGAAGAGAAAAAAAAGGAAAAAAAATGGGACCAATTTGTGAAATTTATAACATTTCAGGGTCACAAGAAATGGATTACTGGTATATCCTGGGAACCGGTACACCTAAGCTCTCCATGTCGTCGCTTTGTCACCTCTAGCAAAGATGGTGATGCACGAATATGGGATGTTACATTGAGGAAAAGTGTTATATGTCTTAGTGGCCACACTCTTGCAGTAACTTGTGTAAAATGGGGTGGAGATGGATTCATATATACAGGGTATTTATTGTTCCTTTACTTCCATACTTTTGTTCCCCATAGATGAATGAATACTTACTCTATTATACGAACAACAATGACCCGTAATTACAACTAAGGACATCATTTAATTAACAATATTTCTTCATGGTATAGATCTCAAGACTGTACAATCAAAGTTTGGGAAACCACTCAGGGGAAATTAATTCGTGAATTGAAGGTATAGTGTAACTGCGCATTCTTTTTACATTCTCTCCCATCTCATGTGATCTCTGCTTTACATGGAATACCAACTCAGCAACTCCTATCTCTACCGCTTCTATTTATTATTAACTTTTGGTACTTGTTTAAACTTTTAATAGGGTTGTCAAAGTTTTCTCTGACAATTTAGTGTCCACATAAATTCCGAATTCATAAGATTTTCAGTTCGAACCTGAACTATAAGTTAAACTACATAAACTAGAGGGTTGGTTACTTGGTTGGCAACTTGGCATGGGCTCGGTAATGGGTTAAAAAGTCTTAATTTCGTCTAACAAGGGAACTTTATTTGACCAAAAAATTTGGATTTTTATGGATGATTGATGTGTAAAATATGCTTACACTAATTATATCGTTTTAATAATAATAGATTATTTTTAATAAAATGGTTTAGAAGTTTTTACGCTTTAAAATTGCACTTTAGGTGACTTTCAGCTCATTTCACGTGCTTCCTTGTTTTATTTGACTCCTTATAGATAAAACACAACCTGAATTGACCCATTCATAAGTTTATGGGTTGAATATGCCACCTCTAATAGAAATGCTAGCCTGCTTGCATGTAACTGAAAGTAGTCCTACTGTGCAGTTATTGGATTGATCTCAAGTTAGACAAAATTAAGTTCTAAAACTTTTATGCTTCTCTAAATGAAGTAAACCCACTTCATTAAAGTTTTTAACTGCACATGTATTAGTTCTGTTCTTTCAATGATGTGAGTCTATATTGTTCAGTGTCTCTTATATTTTCATGTTGAACTACAGGGTCATGGGCATTGGGTGAATTCTCTGGCATTAAGCACTGAGTATGTTCTTCGGACTGGAGCTTTTGATCATATGCGTAAACAATATTCATCTCCAGAAGAGATGAAGGAGGTAACTTTTCATTTTGTAAATGTCAATTTTAATTGGTGCATTCATCCCCACCTTTTAGTCCTTATTTATTGGCCCAAGGATCAACCAACAACAAAGCTAATGAAGGAAACAAGTCATGGTACATGATATTAATAGGCTTTAAGTCACATGTGTATAAATATGTTGTCCCCTCCATGACAAATGTAAAAATTTTCATTTCTGGAGTTCCCACAGTAAGTGCAATTATATATTGTACATAGTAAAAAAAAAATTGTTATTGCAACAGGCGGCTTTAGAAAGATACAACAAAATGAAGGGTAATGCTCCCGAGAGATTGGTCTCAGGCAGCGATGATTTCACCATGTTCCTGTGGGAACCTTCTGTCAGTAAGCACCCCAAAACTCGAATGACAGGTCATCAACAGGTACTATTTGTATATGAAAATTGATTGTTGGTGAAAGCAAAGCACGTTTTAATTGTTCATTCTGATCAACTGGTCAAATCAGAACACGCTGCAAAACAAGAAAATACTCAATAATTCAAGAATATTCACATTTATAAACTCTTTCTGCTTTTTACAGCTGGTAAACCATGTTTATTTTTCACCTGATGGACAATGGATTGCAAGTGCTTCGTTTGACAAATCGGTCAAGCTATGGAACGGAACTACTGGAAAATTTGTAGCCGCCTTCCGGGGTCATGTGGGGCCTGTTTATCAGATTAGGTATGAACTACTTTTTGCATTTATAATCAGTATTCGTATTCTGTAGCTTATCACGACTTGTGTAATTTTGTGCAGCTGGTCTGCTGACAGCAGGCTTCTTTTGAGTGGTAGCAAGGACTCTACATTGAAGGTAAAATCAATTCTCTTAGTAGCTTTTTATCTTGTTGCTAATAAATCACCCAGATCACTTCTATAAGTAATGTGTTAATCTTTTATGGTCTTAATTTTTTTCCACTCAGGTATGGGATGTGCGGACACAGAAATTGAAGCAGGACCTTCCGGGTCATGCAGACGAGGCATGTTCTTGAGTTCTTTATCTTGTTCTTTCATTTTACTTGAAGATAAATGTTAACAAGGACAACTGTCATTTTAACAAGTAACTTTTTTTTGGTTAAGGTTTTTGCTGTCGACTGGAGCCCAGATGGTGAGAAAGTAGCATCGGGTGGTAGGGATAGAGTTCTGAAGCTATGGATGGGCTAAAGTGCATAAAGAGAAGAAAACTCTTATGTATATGAAAGCGTACATGAGCCATTGCTGCAATCATGTGACGAATTTCTTTGTGCAAGATTTCTACCGGATACAGTAAACTGATGTGAGCAATTTCGTGATCCTTTTGGTCTGGTGGGAAAGCGGAAGTGACGTGGCTAGTGGCTAGGAGAACATATTTTTTTGAAACAGTCAACAAACTGATATATTCTTAAACCTCAATTATCGTACCCTTTTTTTCCAGCTTTTTTCTTATGTTTATTTATCATTTGTTTCTGTAAGAATAATTGTATCCCATTCTAGAGAGGTGAAGCAGTAAAAAATCAGTCATAATTTGAGTAGAAAATCCTAAACATAAAGAGTGGTAAATAAACCCTTTCTTACGTTCAATTGCAATGATTCGTTCATTTGAACGATGGCTTTGATTAGAGACATAAAAAAACTTTTGAATCCTCAATTGCATTTATGATATCTGCATACCATAAAAATTGATTTCTACACCAATATCATTTAGTTTGATTATTTTAACATTTCTTTATATATATATATATATATATATATATATATATATATATGATTATGATTATGTTAATCTTTACTGGTGGTGTTCAGATCACCTCTGTGAACCAAAGCGATTGTCTTCAACCCCATGAACTCAATTAACGTTTTCGAAGCTCAACGAAGTTCTCTCCCTGCCGCTATCAATACTCTTCCCACCATTTATATGAAGAAGAATGTGTTGGCTCGTAATATGTGGGTGATCCCTGAAAACCTCTTCCAACACTTCTTGAAGCCTGCTCCATGCTCCTCATGGAGGAATAAAGTTTGTCTTGCCCTCGTCCCCAAACTGTTGTGCATCATTGCCATCACTCATCATCATCATCTACTATTTTATACTCGGATGATTGTTGTTCAACTCCGGATAGAGGTGGAAATCAGTGCAGCCGACCAGCTAGCAACAGCAGTGGTCGTGGCTGTTCTAGCAGCAGTGGCAGTCAGCCCAGTGGCTAGCAGCATCGCCAATCTTACACCTTGTTCCCTTAGACGTTTTGCTGGGGTTTAAATAGGATTTTCTACTCCCCCATGATTTTTTCAGCCCTCGACATCAGCAGTATTGCTGCCCCTTTAGCGGTAACGGATGTCCCAACAGCAACAGCAGATCGAATTAAAGGCAAAATGGTCAAGAATCCCATGCGTATCACACTTCATTTGAAGTAAGGTCTCCACCTTGGATGTTTCCTGACATGAATCAGCCTTCAATGCACTTTCTGTTGATGAGACTAACTACGGGTGGTACATAGACATCGCTGCCACATCTCACATTGTATCGGATGCAGGTAAACTCGGTTTCATTGTTAATTTGTAAAGTAACTCGTATACAAACCATTGTATCTTAATAATATTCTTGTTTCACGTGATATGATTGAAAACCTAGTTTTTGTATGTCGTATTACACGAGATAACAAATGTGCTTCCTCCGATGTGATTGCAGCGGAGATATTTACCCCGTTCATCTCAACCCTATTGCTCTTTTGTGTTCCAGCTCATCCGTGTGACACAAACATTTAAGTCACCAGGGTGATACCTTATTTAGTTTCTTGTTATCCGGTAAATTTATTTCGTGTAACAAAAAGACTTGTACTATATGCAACGCGTGTCAGTTGGGGAAACAATCTAAATTGCCAAAATGTTGGATTGCCAATCAAATGTTTCTACCATCCACTATCATTAACAATGACATCACCTTCACTTTATATTATTATGTCCATATGATTCGCACTAAAAACGTCGTCATCCCTTCTATTAAATATCTTACCATCCACTATCATTAACAAAGACATCACCTTCTCTCGACTATACTATCTAACCCACATACTTTCACTTTAGTGTGATTTGCATCTCTATTACCGTCACCTTATCGCCCACACAAACTCCCCCAGTGTAACATCATGATTTTCAAAATTCACAACTACCAAATTTTTTATATAATTAAGTAATAAATAGCAACGGAAATATAAAAATCGTAGCATAATAAATGCTAACCGCCAAACGGCAGGTTTCTAGACTGTTAAATCACAGTGTTATCACCATCAAATCTAATCAAAACCGTTACATTGTTCAACCAAATTAAACGAGTGTTCAAGTTGTATCCACTATAACTCAATCTACACCAAGTAATCTAATCTCACAAGTACGAGCTCCTACGTCACGTGCATGAGTACAAGACACATTTCAAGCACAACCCAAGTACAAAGTATGCATGATGCATCAATGAGTTATATGAACAAAATGTTACATAAATATGCACGAACAATAAACTTGAGCGATCTACAAATATCAAGAACAAAGCATATGATGACGTATGTGCCGAAGCACATACTCACCAAAGGACAACAACAGCTTTGACTAGGACCCAAGCCGAAGCACGAGCTCCCGCACCGCAACCATACCAACTCGATAAGATGATCAGTCGAGACACGCGTGCTAACAATATCTCTAGCCTCTAGGACAAAAGATATGCATTTAATGAAAGTCGGCCGTACCTTCCGACCAAGCATTAAATGTGTTGTCAGAGCATAAACTGTTCATTGCTATGAACAAGTACCTCGGTTAGATCATCGGATAAAGGAGTTGGGTAAAGACCAGCTCCAGTTCTATATATATGAGAACCCAGATCATCAATAGAGGCAGGTAAGCAGGAACATCCTCTCATCTTTATCTCCTTTACTCTCTCTAAATTCTCTTATCTCTTTACACATCCTTTATTCATACAATAGTAATATACACACACACACACACATACATATTTTTATACATTCTGACTTGATCGTCGGAGGGTTGATCTCGGGGCTCCAGCCTCGGGTCACCTAACGAGTTTCTCTCATGTTGGCAGCACTCGATCCAAGCTCGGGAAAATGGAGAACGACTCAAACCAATCATCTAGACCTGAGCGGGAGAATTGGCGTCGCAACAACATACATGAATGAGTTGGCCACACGCTCATAAGTACATATCCAGAATTAAGCATACTTGTATTTTTTGTACATATATTTGACATAATAAAATCATTAATTACCCACTTACACCTTTCTGATTCAGTGTATGCTTTTATCTTTTTTGGTCAATTTGAAATCTTTTCATATAGTTTTAGTTATTTGAAACAAAACAAAGATTCTCACACATGTAGACATCTTCACAAAGAAGTAATCATGTACATTACAGAACATGTAAACTGAGAGAATGTGTATTACCTTAGATACCTAAATATGCACAAAACATTAAATATAGGATCTAATCAAGGAAATATTTAAGAATTTGGTTTTCTTGTAAATATACCTTCATATTTGTCATTTGCTATACATACTGTTGTGTTGTATGACCCTTTAGACATACCACTAAGCTTTTGGTAGAAGCATAAAGTTCAATCTTGTCATTAGTAATAGATCAATTGTTAAGTCTTACACACGTTTAGTTAGTTAGTTAGTTAGTTTGTTGATGAGTTTGTTATTTATAGTTAGCTAGCTAT
>JAUEJL010007448.1:0-10187 GCA_032274825.1 Drosophyllum lusitanicum | reverse complement strand
AGGTTTATTCATAATAATATATCTGACTCAAACACCCAAAATGGCGATTGGATGATGTGATGATGTATCTAATTCTAGGTTTTTAATTGGAAGAAGAAGATGATGATGATGATGAGTATTAATGGTGAAAATGGTTGGATGATAATGATGATGACTTTTGAAGATCGAAGAAGAAAAATAATTAGGTGTAAAAATAATTCAAAATTTTTAAATTACCTGCAACCTAGACATCAAGTCACATGATACATATAATAGCAATTTTTTAAAAGTTTGATACATCAAAAAACAATTTTGAAATGTGGATACATACAATAATTTTTTAGGTATAATTTAACACATTTTGGGGTACTTAACCCTTTATACAATCTTAACTGTATAAAATGATATTAACTTTAAATTGTGTTGTTGATAAAATTCTAGTTTAGCTGTGTTTGAATGTGCTAATTCTTAACTTTATCATATATCATATCAACTTTGCCACAAAACGAGATTTAAACATTTAGAATAACTTATTTATCACGAAACATTTTTTTTCTTACAGATAAAAATATGAATATTTAAATCATACATTCTCCATACCTTACTACAAAAAGGATTAGGTTTCGTTATTAATGTAATTTTAGTTATAAACAGACTTTAAATTCTTGATTCGGTTTATAGGGGGAACAACCTCAAAACCCAGCACTGTCAATATATAAAAGAACATTTCCAACAAATATAACTTAATTAATAACATAGCAAAAATACCTTGGAACATAGATAATGATATCTAAAATCTTTACAACGGAAAAATAATATTTAACTACTTCATAAAACTGTTATAAACTCTAAATAAACATAGCTGTTATCAAAATATCGAATACACCCATAAACTAACATTCATGTTATAATTGTATGTTGTTGTGAACTTGTTATCTTCCACATGTATTCTCAAAAATGGACTTCTAGTCTTTCAAAACTCCTCGAGGCTCGTATCATGTCATAAACCCAAGTGAAGAACTCACCTCTAAAAACTAGCTTGCATCTAGTTTGGCCGTGTGTGGCACGGTTGAGGACTTGAGGGTTTTATGTTGCCATGTTAGTAGTTGGCGTTGTTTGAGGTGCACACCGGCCATGGTTCAACATTGGTGGTCAAGGTACCTTCAATTCGCCAATCGCCAATCAATGTTGGATATAATGTCTATTTCTACAACTATATTTATTTTTAAAAAATGGTACAAAATCACAATGAATTATAACAAAAGAATTCTTGGTGTGATAGTGTTGAGGAAGGAGGGTGATACGTTGATGTGGTATTGGGATGATCTAAGATAGTGAACCACACCCATGCTCTCATAATGTATGATTGTGGCGGTTAATTTACTATTGGGTTTAATTCACCTAAATGTATTTAAATTATCACGTTTTGTTATTGTAAGTATCAGGCTTAAAAAATTTCTATTGTGTGTATCGAACATCTAATTTGTCGCTATTGTGTGTATTAAACTTTTTATTATATGTACTAGAACTATACATTTTTTTCTTTTTTATGTAACCAAAATACATACAATAGCAATAAATTAAAATTTTAATACGCACAATAGAAACTTTTAAAATTCGATACATACAATAGCAAACGTGAAAAGTTGAATAAATTTTAGTGAATATCCTTTACTAATTTAAAGTTTCAGATGCTACATATTCCAGAGTTCCATCGTTATCTTTTCAAATCGACAATGTATATAAGTA
Organism: Drosophyllum lusitanicum; assembly: GCA_032274825.1. Classification (NCBI taxonomy): domain Eukaryota; kingdom Viridiplantae; phylum Streptophyta; class Magnoliopsida; order Caryophyllales; family Drosophyllaceae; genus Drosophyllum; species Drosophyllum lusitanicum. The sequence goes on along the minus strand of JAUEJL010007448.1, from coordinate 8,459 downwards.
TATTAGATTATTAGTACGTAAATTAGTTTACTAAGCAAATAAAAGATGATAATAATAATAATAATAATAATAATAATAATAAGTATTATTATAATAATTATTATTATTATTATTATTATTATGTAATAATTGAACGTTAATTTATCTACGAAGCAGCACGTAGTGTAAATAAGACAAATAAGTACTGGATGATAGTAATTCCACGTACATTTTCACATGGTCGCCTACCTTGTCCTCGGACGCATTGCCATCATATTAATATTAATATTAATAAATATAAGCGATCCGTCTTTCTCTCTAGTCTCTAGTAACGACTTATGGATGTGTCAATATATATCAAAGAGTTGATGGTAACGAGTCAATCAACAATTTATCTTAACTAAGGAGGTGTTTGTTTTAGCTTATTTTATGAGTTTTTTACCTTATTAACTTATTCTTTGTGCTTATGAGAATTTTGGTATTTGGTTTAGCTTATTAGCTTAAGTTTATGAGCTTAGCTTTAGTAATAATAAATCAATTTTGATAAGTTAAGTGAAAATAACTTTTTTTATATATATACTCTTATCTTTCTTTTTTTCATAACACATTCTTTTCCTCAAATGTAAGCATGTCCTTTTCTAGTTATTTTACATAATAGGTTAAGTCTAACACTTTTTTCAAATGAGCTTATTAGCTTATAAGTCATAAGTTAATCCAAACAATTTTTTTACTAATAAGCTAAAAAGTTAAAAAGCTCATAAGCAGTTAATAAGTTTAAGCTCAAAAAATAAGCTTACCCAAACACCCCCTAATTTAACGTTTTTGATTGTCTAATTGTGTTTACGCCTTCTATGAGGTTAACTAATTTAACCAAAAGGTTTTTTGGCCTATCGAGTATTAAAGAGTGGTTAAAGTATTTCTCATTTTATTAGAATGTATTCATTCAAGTTCCGTTATAAACATATATGCAGATATCATAGGTGATTGTGTGAATTGCCATTTAAAAAAAGTGTTTGCGCCTTCTTCTCAACCATTTCTTTTAAGTTCTAATTGTTTTAATATGAAAGAATAGTTCTAAAAAAACCTAATACTTCAAGCAACTTAGATTATTAATCGTTAACTTAAATATTTAAGTTAACAGACTTTAACAATCTCAAGTATGAAATTTATAACTAAGTAAATCACAAACAATCCTAAATATGTAACTAATAACTATGACAACGTCAAACATATATTTAGATTTACTTTAGTTAAGTGTCAAATTCACAAAACAATCTCAATCTCAATCTCAGTAATAGTAATAGTAATAGTAATAGTAATAATTACTAATTACTAATTACTAATTACGTACTCGATCTAATATTCTTAATATAATTTCATAACTTCACATAGTGTGATTTTAACATTCATAACAAATTAACAAACAATAATCAATTATCGTTATCAAATATTCTAATACCCTTTGACTCTGTAGTCTGTATTAAGATAAATATATGGTACGAGTTTATCTACATTTATAAATGCCAAAATTTGTTTATTTACATACGATTATATGAATAAACCAAAGTTTTTCACTCTTAGGGAGGATGGAGTGATTATGTTTCTATGAATCCATTTCATTTGTCACGTCAACTTTTCTCTCTCTTCTCCTTCATCTTTCTATACATACGGAACCAATGTAGCGATCATTTTTCGATTTCACTACCTTAGTATCCATTTTATATTTGAAAAAAATAAAGACACATTCACATCATAAAGCATCTTTCATCTTTGTGGAGATGCCATTGGCTGGGGTAGAAAGATGGCATCTTAGAGGGGTTGGGGGCAATGTTCCAGCCATCTCCTCTTCAATATTTCTATGTACCCCACCCATCGGGGCTCCCACTCTTATTGCCTTTAATAGTATGATTCAAATATGAAATAAATTTTGTATATGTTCACATGTGAAATACCCACTAATTCACATGTGAATTACATGTGTTCAAACATACATAAAGCAAATTCTAAATCCCAATGCAAAAACAAAAGTCATAAAGTATAAAACAAACAAGTGATCATATAAGTCTGTGATGTTTAAGAGGCCTATTTTTAGGTTGTCGCATAGGACCATTGTATTCATGGGACAACTTTGTCATTAAGTTTGAAACAATAGTCGGGTCGAGTATTGGACCATAATGGATCCAGGTCAAATTAAATGAGCCATTATAAAAACGAAATAAAATAGGTTATGGTCTAACAGACCGTTCTAAAAAGTATTCAATAAAAAATATATTTAAACCCAAATTACTTATATTCATCATGTGGTAGCATTGTCATTAAATTTGAAAAAACCGTCAGGTCGAGTTTTGGATCAAAATGGATTCAAATCGAATTAAACGAGCCACTATAAAAACAAATTAAATAGGTTCCGGTTAAGCGGACCGTTATAAAAAGTATTAAATAGAAAATATATATAAACTTAAATTATTTATATTATTATTATTATTATAGTTAACAAAATAGTACTACAACCACCACCATAAAAACCGCCACTGTCGCCCACGACCACCACAACCTCCAAACCTGTCACCGCCTATGATTGGTGACGGTGGCAATCAGTGATGGTTGCAATGGTGGTCGGTGGTGGCATTGAAGGTGTTGATGGTGGTGACAACAGGTGATGGAGGAAGTTAGAATTGATCGATAGTGGCGGTGGTAGCAACAATTGGTGATGTTGGTGATTGGAGACGGAGGTGGAGCCGTGGAGGTGGCGACGGGCAACTGTGAGAGGTTAGAATACTGTAAAAGTCGTGACCCATAGAGATGGTTGTCAATTATAGAAGATTAGAAGCTACTATTTGGACTCGTTTATGTTAAAGTTACAACTTATATTTGTTCCAACTACTTAAAAGAGGTTGCCCAATGAAACCCAAATACTCTAAAAAGTTATCTAAATTTAACTTAAATGTATTAATTTAAGTAGAAACTATCACACTATCACCCACTGTGATGCATCAACAGCATAAAGAAACAAGATTACTATATCCGGTATTATATGATAAAATATTATACAATAATACAAATTAATATTTAATTAGTTTTTGATATAATAAGCTAAAAAATAACATTAGAAATACTTTTAAACATGCACATATGTCCATTAACTGTTTAGTTTTGCCATTAATCAGCGATATTATATTTATATATGTATATATATCATGTGAAGAAGGGAAGGGAGACAAATTGTGAACATGTGGAGGACAGAATTGTGAAGGTGGTGAGGAAGGTAAGTAAGGTTTAAGGGCCAGGTATGCAGGGAGCATATATTGGACCAGGAGGAAATGTGAATGAATATAAATATATATATCTACAAATCGAATATAATAATTAATATTGTTATATCGTCGTTTGCTATATTTTAAAACAAAAGGCTTTGACCAAGTGGGCTTACTTTTTGGTCATATGGAAAAAAGGTTTACTAATATTATTGTTCGCATTATATGTATATGTAATTTTCTTACTTTTTCTCATACAACAAAACAAAAGGTTAGTAGTTTTGATGGCAAGACTGATCATGAAGGCCATTAAAGTATAAGTAGCCCAACATGAGGGTTTGGGGATGTTTGGATTCATTAAACTTTAATTTGGAATATATATATATATATATATATATAGCTGTAAATTAATTTGTTATTTAAAGTTAATCCAACAAGAGACCCTAATAAACAAATGCCCAAACATTGTGAGAGCCTTTTTCAATTTTGCCACATTTTCTAAATTCTAATTCTACTTGAGCTTGACTAATAACACCTACTAGTTTAACATCCCGTGTATCAACACAAGGATGACTAAAGTAAATTTTAAATATTTATAGTGTTAAAGAGAGAGTAATAGCATATATAATAAAACAATTATAAAACGTACATAGGCATATAATCTTTTAAAAAAGAAGTAAATATATTATAAATCAGAAATTCATACATAACATCATCAAATTTTTTGTAAAACCTCTTTATAATCAAATATGAATTTTTTTAATTTAATCAAATGGGTATACATGTTTACATTAATAACCACGAAAATATGTAATGTATCTACTAAATGATTTGAATGGATGTTTTTGTTAAGATATTTAAGTGTAATACACTAAATCACCTAAAAAGTAGTATTTGAGGAAACAATTCATTCGTAAGCCATTTGACAAAATAAAGATGAATGATTGATGAAAAAATTTAAAAATAAAATGATGACATCATAACATTTTTTTAATATATATTAAAGATAAAAATTATAAAAGATGGCTTTATAAAAACCAGATTTTTACCAAATTTACTTACACCTAATACATCATGAACTTGATTTAAAGGAGATTTCCACATAAGTTACAAATTCTTGTAATTGTACAAATTAATGAAACATATAATTTCTTGGATAAATCAATTTTTCCGTATAGAATAATCACTTCCCCAATTTAAAATATGAACAAGATTTATCTATGGCGTTTAAATTTTTTTTTAAAACAAGGTGTTGTCGGCATATATATTAATTGTAACAAAGAAGTATTAATTACCATTCTTAATTTATAAAAAAAAAAGTTATGAAATATATATTTTTTCCGCATGCATCCAATATCATAATTTGAAACCTTCAATATTCAAAGAAAAAAGAATGGGATCGAGAGAGGATTTCCATGTGTTAACCCGCCATCCATATCAAGAAAATGAAAATTATAATAATGATAGAAAACAAGAAAATGATGACAAAATTCTATAAACTTAGACAAACTAGAAAAAAAGTTGAATAAAAATTATATTGGAAATATATGGTTTAACCTCTAGATTTTTTTAATTAATGTTTAATTTCTTAAAATGTTTTTTAATATTTGATTTAATACTTAATCTTATTTAACCTAATTGGTTTTATCCCTAACCTAATTAAATAAAATCTATTACCGTCTAAACCGGTTTGACCCTTTCACCTTTAGTCGGGTACGATTACGAACACACATTCACAGAAGAAACCATCGTGATTGAATGAGAAAACCCATCAATTCCAACGTTGATTACCGTGAAGAAACTATCTACATTAAATTCGACTTCTACTTCAGCGAGACCTTGATTTTTTCTAATTCCGATTCCCACGCCTCCTTGATTGAAGTCGACTTATGCTTAAACCACGCCATTGTTTTCCTTGCAGAAGTATGTGATGGATAGTACCAAAGTATGTTTTGTTAGGGTAAGCACAATTTAAGAATTTTAGTTATTCATGAGTTGAAGTTTAAGGAGTTAAATGCTTATATATGAGATAAGTATACGCATTAAATTGTTTTTACTAAAGTTAAGTAATATGCTATAGAAGGGATCAAGTGACTAAAACGATTGATTGTAACAAGGTTAGAGATTCAAACATTCATTAGAAAAGTTTAGAAGTTAACCTATTTTTTTAATACAAAATTTAGATATTAAACCATGTTTTATCAAAGAAAAATAAATGAAAACTCAGAAAATGTTACATGAGAAGACAAAATTTTGAGAAATTCACAGAGTCTAGGAAAAAATTTCTAATTTTCTAGAAAAATAGTGGAGCTTCATTTTCCAAAAAATTTAAAAACGTGTTAGCTAGATAAATTAAAGGTGAGTTTTCTATTTCAGTATAAATGTAGAAAATATGTGTTAATTATATGTTCTTTTTTTCGATTTTTATTGTTTAAATATGTAACAACTTGAGTTTCAAACTCTATTAAAGATAGATAATTGTTTTATTAGTTACTTTGTGACAGAAATTTTTTTAATAAGGAAAGTATAACGAAGTAAGTACTTAATGGTAATCAAGGTTATGAGATTGTCAGTCAGTAATTAACGTACAAATCAAAGAGTAATATAAAGAAAGTATGCTACATGATTAATACTAGCAATATAAAGTTAAGTTTTTCAAGTCAAATGAATATAATAGTAGAAACCAGAGGAGGATTAATTGTCTTGTTATTAATTGATCCTGTTTTTATTTCATTGAAGATATGTATTTAAAAACAAAATTTATACAAAGCTGTTTATTATACATTAATTATATATTTTTAGAAATTTTATAACTTTTGTTTGATAAATACTAATTATTATAAAACATGAAATCATCTTTATCTATTTATTAGTAAACTGTAAATAAGTCAATATTTTATCGAGCTACTCTAACAGTCTAACTTGACTCGAGGTTAAATATGTTTGATTCGAGTTTTTATCAAGTTTGAGCTTGAACTCAGACCTAAAAACGAGCTCGAAATATATAATGAGTCAATCTCGATTTTATAAGAGCTCGACTCGAGCTCTTATCAAGTTTTTCGCGCTTTATATAATATGTTGATGAACTTTATTAGGGTTAGAGTTATGTAAAATTGTGTTTTTAATTATGTTTATACACAGTTAATATTATCTTTGTAATTGAAAATTGGTTTTTCATATATCTAGAATACTTTTGGTTATTTGAAAATTGTTTTTTAATAATTATTTGAGTTTTTCAAGACGAGCTTAAGCTTGGTTCAACTACTTGACAACCCTCGCTTACACGATTCGGTGATTCTCATTGATTGTCGGAAGTCTTTCGGTAAACAACCATTCTATCTGCAAGTAAAGATATGACTGTCTGTATTTTACATTTGTTATACAATGGTACCCTATTATTTCAAATAGGGGTGTAATCGAGCTGAGATAGCTCGCGAGCTACTCGAGACCGACTTGAAAAATAACCGAAATCGACTCGAGCTGAACCGAGTCGAGCTCAAGCTACACGAGTAGGGTGTCGAGCTAAGTTTGAGCTCAGAAATACTCAGCTCGCCAGGCTCGCGAGCCTAATCGAGCTTGTACTAAATTACCATTTTACCCTTTTACATATACACCATTTACTTTTATACCCTTAGTAGCTAGTTGTTAATTGTTGTTCGAAAATGTGAAATTTGAATTCCGGAATGTATTTTAACATTTGTTGCTACAAAATTTTATTAAATTAATTTTAGTCGAGTCGAGCTCGAGAGTGTCGATTACTTACTCGAGTCGAGCTCGAGCTTGAAAATTAAAGCTCGACCGAGCTCGAGTCGAGTTTCGAGCCTCGAGCTTTGGAACCGAGTCGAGCTCGAGCTTGGCACTGTGTCGGCTCGGCTCGGCTCGATTACACCCCTATCAACAACCGTATAGAACATTAAAAACACCAAATGCTACTGAGCTATATACCGTTTGGTCATTAACCAAACGATAACCGAGACCATTTGAAACTAATTGGTTACAAAATCCAAAAATTGTTCAAATATTAATACAATTTTTAGATTATAATAAACCAAAACCGAACCGTGCTCATCCATTAAAAACATAACCTTAGTCTAGTGTCATTGGAATTTTGGTTTACCAATACACAACTAAAAATGTATAAAGTAACATATTTAACCATAAATGCCATTTACAAATTGTTATACTAAATAAAGCAAAAGATGCACATTTTTGTAAAGAAAGTAATTACGTGCAATTTAAAGAATTCTCAATTCTTTTAAGGGCAAACAAAGAATTCTCAATTTATATTGTATGGTATTACAAGTTTAATTAAAAAAGTATTTAATAAAAACTATATATGAAATGACTTTTAACACTGTGTTACTTAATTATACGTAAAAAAATGAAAGGATAAAAAGATAAAAGGAGAAAGAAAGGAAAAAGAGGAAAAAAGGAAAATGTTTTGGCATTACATAAAAAATTGAAAGGAAAAGTGAAATATGAAATATGAATTGTTTTTTTTGTTCCCCTTCAAAATTTTCTCAACTTTGGAAAGAAAATCAGGAATCATTTTTCTTTCAAAATCTTTTATCAGCTCTCCTAAAAAAACTTGGAAACACAACTGTAATTTATTTTTCTTCTTAAATCTTTTCTTTTTCCCCCTAATTTTATCTTGAGAACACAGTGTAAGAGATATCACCAAATTTAGATATATATGTTAAGCGATATCTGTTTTAATTTAGCATGTTATTATTAATAAATAATTAAAAGATACTTAATTATCTTCAATTGTTGAATTTCAGGTAAAAAAGGCGGATGATGAGAACTTTTGAGCAAAAACCGGAAAAACTGAAGAAAATAGGAAAAGTTGTCCGAGCCGACACACCTGCACTGTTTTGATCATATCTCACATATACGAACTCGGATTGAGGTGATTCAAAAGGCCACGGAAACTAGACTTAGAGGGCTACAATTTCATTTTTATGGTTATATAGTAAAAAGGCAAGATCGCGGCACGACCGTTAAGGAGATCGCGACGCGACGCTCACCCGTCGCGACGCGACGCCCCTGTTTTCATTTTTTTATATAAACGCTACTCCAGATCGGTTTTGGGGTGAACAACCCAACTTATACTACCCAAATACTGCCAAAACACGTCCAAAAGCATTCCAGGAGCTGTGGAGCTCAGATTTGGAGGATTGAAGCTTTGATTTTGAAGATTTCGGCTTTGGATCATCCTGGTTTTAT
>JAUEJL010007437.1:0-10187 GCA_032274825.1 Drosophyllum lusitanicum | reverse complement strand
ACAGTGGATTCAATGCAAAAGAAAGGCTCAAAACCTTTCAAACCATTTGAGCTTAGAGAGGTACTGCCCCAACATGAGTTTCTTTCAGATTTTGAGGGTCTCAACACAACTCTTCCTCTCAACATCACCCCTGAGCTTTTCAAATTCATAACAATGCCTGTTGAAGGTATTTTCTTTCTGGACAGAAGTGGCTCCTGGAGATTCTTTAGTATTGATTGCATTGTTAATACTGATGTATCTGTTAGTACTGCGACAAATGATAGTGTTGATTGTTCTGTTAGTACTGCCAATACTATTAGTACAGGATATGTTTCAAAATACTCAAGTCATGATGTCATAGATTGTGACGAACTCAGAAAATCATAAGTGTTAAAGGAAATAAGTTATATTAATGCTCAAGGACAACCAAAGACAACTTTGGCTTGGGTTCCCAAAAGGGATTGATAATTTGAATTAATATGCAGAGCAGGTCATGGAAGGTAAAATGAAAATATTTTGGCATATGGATAATGACTGCTCTGAGCATATGACAAGAGACATTTCATGTCTTCAAAAGTTCACAAGTGGTATGATGGTAAGTCTGTAAGTTTGTTACGGTTGATGGTAGATTTCAAACAAGTATGTTGTCTTCAGTGGTAACTCTAAAGGAGGAAGATTCATAGGTAAGAATATGGTAAGTACTGGCATAATAAATTTTATGATGTTTTCTATGTTGAATGTCTCAAGTATAATCTTAATGCTGCTTAGTACAGACACTTCTAATATGGGTTTGAGTGTTTCAGGTTTCTTCTGCTACTTATGTTGATGCTGCTTGTGTACTTTGTACTGCTAGTAGAACTATCTTAGTTAAACACTATTAATATTGTTAGCTTTGTTAATGTGTCTTGCATCTTAATGCTACTAGACTTGTTAATACTACTAGTCTTATTAATACTGATCAACTTTGTTCGTATTGCTTTCAATACTTAGTACTACTGTCAAACTTAATACTGCTTCTTTTAGTTAGTACAACAAAATGTTTGGAGCCGTTGGAATTGATGTTAATGCAGGTGCCGTTGGAGTTAACTTTAGAGTATAAAAGCCAATTTTTGGGAATTGATTTTAAAGATACGTGAACATATCTTGCACAAAATCCTTGATTTCTCTCTGATTATAACCGTCTTCTTGATTTCTTCAAAACCCTAACATCTAAGATTTCATTCCATCTCTCTCTCGAAACACAAAATTTGTTTGAATGGTTTCAAGTTTTCATCTTCTTCACAATCCGATGTTGGTTTAGCATGCTGTGGTCAGCACAATATGCTAGTCATGCTTCAAAAAGTCAAGGAGTCAATTGGATTCTACTAAATCATAGATTTCTTGTGCAACTCCCACATCTTCTATGCCCTTACAATGAACCCAACCATCTACACCGAACATATGACTGACTTTTGGGTCACTTCATCATCTGAGGAGATAGAAGGTTCAAAACAAATCAAAGCCATTAATTCAAGTAAATGGCGAGTCTCTAATCATAACAGAAGGTTCTATTCACATGCATCTCAAATTGGATGATGCCTCAGGTATTGACTATCTTTCCAGAGACTTTATTTTGGATTAATTCAGGCGCATGGGATATGATGGCACACTTTCCACTATGAATTTTCAAAAAATCCTCTTATCACCACAATGGAAATTTCTTGCAAACACTCTGCAACAGTGCAGTTCAAAGAAACAAAATGCCTGGAGTGAGTTTGACACAAATGTGGCCACGACATTTGTGTGTCTGGCTACTAATCAACATTTTAATTTTTCTCAAATGATTTTAAATGATTTGGTGAGGAATATCACCAATCCTTCAAAATTTTGATGTATCCTCACTTCTTACAAACAATTTTTGACATTGAAATCAAAGGTTTGTCACAACTTATTCAAAGATATGTGACACCCGCTCATACCAAGAAATTTTTTGCTAACATGAGACGGGTAGGAAAAAGTTTTTCTAGTACTATCACTCCACTATTCTCAACAATGGTGGTAGTGACTACATCTACTGGTGAGAGACCAAGATAGCAACCCACATCATCTGGCACACCCCTTGAGTCCTTACCCATACCATCATCACCAAAACAAACTCCCCAATCACCTATTGCTGAACACCTTATAAATACCCCATCACACAAATCTTTAAAAGGAAATAGGACTGCGAGAGTTCCTTCCTCTCCCAAGTCATCTACCCGTCAAACTGAATGCCCTCAAGTGGAGAACTCTCCACTTGAGAATATCTAAATGGAACCCCAAGAGCTATCTCCCAAGCTCTAGAAGGTAATCACTGAGGAGATGACTGATCATTTGGTGAAGGCTCACACTACTGAGATAGTACAAGATACTTCTCAGGCCAGGGTGAACATCATTAAGACCCGATCCAAGGCAACCACCCGTAAGGTTGTTTCTTCGAAAACTAACTTGTAGGAGGGACCCAAGCGCTAAGAAACCAAAGGCAAGCACATGTTCAGGCCAGGCCTGAAATTGCTTCTAAATCTGTTCTCAAAGATTCCCTAAAGATGGTTAACACATCTGATAGGGATGAGGGTAGCGTTGACTATACTGAATTGACAGCCATGATCAACACTATTTTAAAGGAACTTTTGTCCCAGAATGCTATCATTGCTCATCAACAACAAAAGGAGATTGTCATGTTAAAATCTCAAGTATCAAAGTTGGTGAAGGATAGAAAGAACAAGAGAGACTCCTCCTCTAGCTCCTCCGAGGATGCTACCAAAAAGGGGGAGGGTCCAATCCAAAAAGATAATGAAACTGTGAAACCAACTAAGGGTGAAAAGGTCGATGATAAAGGTAAAGAGGAAGTAGCTAAGAAAGTAGTGGAAAAAGCAAAAACTCTTTTAAGGCCAAAGTTTTTAAGACCAAGATGGAAGGGGGTGGTGATAAGTGGAAGGAGAGAACCTACAAGACAAGAACCAGAAGTTGTTGAAATTGATCCAAGGGATAAAGGCAAGGGTAAAGCTGTGGCTGAGCCAATAAAGCTAGGAAAGAAACAGAAACAAACCAGTCTTGATGAGGAGTTCGCCAGGATGTTGCAGGAAAAGGAAGAGAAATTGTTTCAAAGAGGGTTGGAAGATAAAACAAAACAGTTAGAGGATGTGAAAGTAGAGGTAGATAAGGTTGAGGGGGAGACAAAAGAAGAAAAAGAAAGTGAATTTCAAGTTAAAGAGGTCAGTTCTACAAGTCCAATTACAGTAAATGTCATTATTATCTCTGAAGAAGCTATGGATGTAGAGCCTTTGAGTACCAAATAATCTATTCTTGTAGATTGGGATGTGGTAATGAAGGATGATGGGGGAGTGTATAGATTGATCAAGGCATATAAGAGTGAAATAATTTATTCAAATTTTGGGAAAATGCTGAAGGAGATTGACAAAGATGATCTTGAACAGATGTACAAGATTTGTTTGAGAAAGTATGAAAAAGTGGATGATCCTTACTGATTGATATAGTTGACAATGGAGTATTTATACATGATATTTGATCATGTGAAAGTTCAAGATTTGTTTAATGAAAGTGGTATTTCTTTGATAAGGTGGGTATTATATGAAAACTATGGAGTGCATTATGTTTTGACTTCCAATGAAAAGTATGAATTCTTCTTGGTGGAAAAAGAGTACAACCATAGTTTGGAGAAATTAAAGTCTATGATTGAAGCTAAACTGAGTGCTTTCAAGAATACTCCTATGGTTGTATTTCTTGTTTCAAAAAATAAGGTTTTTAAGAGGTGAGATGGAGAGGAGAATTTCAAAGAGAGGTTTTGGTAGCATCCCTAACAAACGGGTTGAACGAATAAGAAACTTATTGCTTGTCAGCATAAGTTTAGAGGGAGATTGTTAGGTTTAAGATGTTGTTGGTTGAATGGCTGAAGATAGTACTGTTTGTATAAAGTTAATGCTGGCAGTATTGGAGTTGCTACTGGTGAACAATGTTAATGCTGCTTTAACAAAATTAATACGGCTAGGTGAAAATTAACGCTGTTAGTTGTCAAAGTTAGTGTTGTTTCAAGGAATTTAATGTTGTTCAAAGACAATGACATAACTAATGTTACTGTTCATGATAAGGGTGAATTCCTTTGTTTTAGGGATGATAATTATAGATGAAATGTGTTTTTATCTATCCGTAATGAGATGATTCTGTTAGAGAAAATAGATGATTATGTTATGTAAACAAATACTCTATAAATATTCGTATGTACGTAGGTATCTTAAGAGTCTGTGTGTGATTTAATTTTTAGCCTCAAGGTTATTCTCGATCCTTGCAATAGAAAAATATTGTACATCTGTTGAATCATTCTTAATCAACATATTGGGGCTTTGATGTTTAAATCTTTGTAAGTTGAATCAAGTGATCAATATAATTTTCCTTGCTACTCAAAGTGTTATTCCGTAAACTTCTTTGTTTATTCTTGGATTGTTCATGTGTGTTTGTTTATAATTCGATCTTGACAGCGAACTTTGATCATATTCAGTGAACCTTACCAGAAATTGAACTCACATAATAGAATTTAATAGTTAATTTGAAAGTCACTACTCTCTACAGGTAGTTTGAAAGTCTTTGAAGTAGTAATGTAGTGTGAATTTTGATATGTCTTAGTGTGAATTCACTAGTCAAAGCTAGAAACTTATAAGTTTTAATATCAAACTTAAATTCTTGAAACTCTTAACTAAACATTGCCTACAATCCTATTACTATATATACGTGACTTGTGAATTGTGATACACCAAAGTGTCACTCAACTACTCAAGTTTCAAACTAAATCCAGTTTCATTCCAAAATTATCAAATATAACAACAAAATAGGTGCTGGTAGTAGTAAAAATCCAGGAGGTTGCAAAGTGTAGGTGTGTAAACATTGCTATGGAAAGTTTACAAGCTCCTACACTAGAATTCATACATAATTTTCTGGAGTTACCGTAGGAAAAAAAGTTGATATTAAAAGGTGTAGTGCTGTAATGAATGACCGAGAGAAGTATGAAAGGTTGTTGAAGAAGGTGAAAGAGACAGAAAAGGTAGGAGTCTCTAAATTATAAAAAATTTCGCAGTTACATAAAAACATAAAATATCCTCTAAGAAACCTATAGAGCAATCTTTTGGCATAATGGAGAGAAGTGCGGTTGATTTAAAAATCGTAAGGGCTTTACGTGCTAATGGGATTCCATTAATGTCTTGCGTAATCCACAATTTCGTGAAATGATTAATGCATTAAACAAAGCTCCCAATGGTTATAAGGCACAATCTAGTGACAAAGCAAGAACCGTTCTACTAGATGAATGCGTGAGAGATGTTGAGAAGGAATTGACACCATTCAAAGAGACATGGTATTTACAAGGTATTTCTATGGTGTCTGATGGGTGGTCCAACATCAAACACAAACCGTTGATCAATATTCTTACCGTAAAAAGCCGTGGTGCTATGTTTATGTATGTTGAAGACCTTTCAGGAGCAGCAATTGTTGAATTTTTGAGCCAAGCAATAGAATCCGTTGGGCCAAGTAATTTCCTTCAAGTAGTGATGGATAATGTGGCCAATTGTAATGCTGCGAGAAAGAAACTCGAAAAGGTATACAAGCACATCTTTTGGTCTCCATGTTGTGTTCATACTTTAAACTTGATTTTTAAAGACTTTGCAAATGAGTTTATTTGGTTAGAGGACACATATAAAAAGAGGAAAATGATTGTCAAGTATTTTCTAAACCATGGACAAGCCTTGGCTATTTTTAGAGACAATTCAAAGTTGGAGATTAAAGGTTGCAAAAACCGGATTTGACTCTCACTACATTTTTTAAAAAAGGTTAATCAATTGTAGAGAGACCATTTCTACAACAATTACTCTTAATTCGTGGAGAGATTGGGTCAAACAAGGTGATGAAAACACTAGACAAATTGGACAATATGTTGTTGAAACTATTAGGGATGAAGAGTTTTGGAACGATGTTGAAAGTATTCTTCGTATTTCAAAACCTATTACTTTGCTTGTCAAATTTTGTAATGGTGAAGTCCCAAAAATGGGAGAAATATATGAAAAAATGGACAATATGCTTGGAGAAATAAATATGTGATGAAGGAAAATATATATGCATCGTACTTTCCTCAATTAGAGAAAATTATATTGAAAAGGCGGGAGAAAATGACCATACCATTACATTGTTTGGGATTTGATTTTAACTTCACGATTTTACGACACGCGTTATCTTAAAAAGTTAGCTCCGGGTGAAATACCTAGAAAAGAACCTAATCTTGATAAAGAAGTTGTACTTGGTGTCATGGAAGCTTTTAATTGAATTGTTGAAAGTAAAGACAAAGGACGGATGTTACAAGAGCAATTTGACATATTTCACGTGAACAAGGGTATTTATTCATTGCCTGCAGCTCAAATGGACGCGTTTACAATGGAACTAATTGACTGGTTTTCAAGTTATGGGTAAAAAACTCTGCAATTGGCTGAAGTTGCGAAAAAAGTATTGTCACAACCTATAAGTAGTTCTTTGGCCGAAAGAAATTGAAGCACTTATTCCTACACTCATAATGTGAAGAGGAATAAGTTCAATTGTAAAATAGTGGACAAACTTGTTTTTGTTCATTCAGATATCAGTCTTAGTTCAAGGTTTTCTGAAGATTATAAAGAAGGACCACACAAGAAGTGGGATATGGATCCCGAATCTGCATAGTTGGAACGCTTAAGTTCAAGGCTAGAAGATATTGAATGGGAAGATATGGACAAAGATAAAGATAAAGAGATAGGAGAAAATGAAGGGTGAACTAATATGTTAATCATGTCTTTTTGAGTTTTCAGTCTTTTGAGTTTTAATTTTTAAGTTTGTGTTTCCGAAATGAGCCTACTCCCCCTCGTACCGAATTTTAGGAACCTACCGATATAACACCGCCAATTTAAGAACCAAATTTTTCTTTTTTTAAACCATTAATTTAAAGTTTTTCAAGTTCCCAAACCGTGTAGGTTCATTTGTAAATATAACTTAACTAAAAACCTGTTTTCAAATATTTCATAAGCAGCGGAATTTGAAAGTGGCTAATAATTACAAACCAAAAGCAGCCACATCATACAAAGACCGTTGGTGTTACCATGATTAAACGAATGACCATTACAAAAGAATATATACAAACATAATGTAGCATGATAAGTGTTCCTCCCAAACAAATATCCAAAATACAGCATGCACCTAAGCTCTCGTGCCTAAGTATCACCTATACAAATGGGGAGAGTATCTGTTAGCTAATTAAAGCTAGTGAGCATAAGATAGCCTAAAGATTAACATAATCATATCACATATCAACAACAATCATCAGATAGTGCTATCCTAGCATCTTCCAATGAGCTGGCATAGTCAGAAAGTAACATAATCTTGCAGGGTAGCCAGCCTAGCTCAATGCTCCTAACTGGGGTACCAGACACATCAACCGCGCTGGTGGGTGAGCGTATAGCGGTCCACCATTGCGTTATGAAGTCAAGACTGCATTGCATACAACGGGAAGCTGATCCCCATCATCATTCGAGGAACATTGGGTTTGCAAGACCCTAAATACCTGTCTAGGTACCGTTGATTCCATCATTAGCCCGTAGGCCATAAGTAACCCTAGACCTCGTGCTGGCCTCGAATAACGGATTATAGATAGTCCTCATGTACGGATCCGATCACAAACACATAGTTGACCCATTCAGAGTCTCATAGTGCGCATACAAACACATATCATAATCATGATTCATATCTTACACAATTCAAGTGCATATCATATCAATTTAGCAAGTGATTCATACATTCAACAATGTAGTTTACCTTTCATTAATATGCTTCTTAATACTGATAATATATAATATAGTTATATTAATTCTTATGTTATCTGACACTCACCTGTATAGCTATAACAGGCAGATATAATGTTCCGGCTCTTCTTGATTGTTGGGTTCACCTATAACACCATTTCTTACATTTAGACAACAAAACACAGAAAGAACAACCAAACTACTTAAAACAATCCTCTAATGGTGTCCTTAATCCCTTTACTAACTTATAAAAACAACCCATACATCAAAACACTAAAGAACAACAAACTGTTTTCTTTCTGCATGGAGATCGCGCCGCGAACCCATATGGGTCGCGCCGCGCCGCGTGCACAGACATAATCCTATTTGTGCACAGCAAGTGCAATCTGACCCAATTCAATACCAATTCAACTTTAATCAGTTTTCAGTGATTACCAACATTATTTAGCACTTGTAAGAGCTTTCTAACATTCATAATACTCACTCAATTAGTTCAAACAAAAATCCAACTTAAATTAGCCAAGAAATGTCCATTTGTGCCAATTCTTAGAATTCATCAATTCTAATACTTCTAATCCATTTTTTTTACTTAATATGATTTATAGAAGCTATAGGAACTGATTGAAGCAATAAAAATCAGTCCTTGATAGCTATTTCCATTTTTGACCATTTTTGACCCATTTGAACAATTTCTTGAATTTGAGCAAAAGCAATACTTCCAATCCATAATTTGAGTTTCAATCAATCCACATGAGTTGTAGGGACTTATAAGAGCATAAAAAATCAGCTCTTGATGGTCAATTCGTGTTTGACCCGTTTTTGACCTAAACACCCAAAAAGAAGAACACGTGGAAGAACACTTACTAGAGGAAGAAGATGATGATGATGCAAGGTGGATTAGGAACAGATTTTATGCTTGAATTTGCTGCCAGAATAAGAGCTTGATGATCTCCTATTGATTTCTCCTTCTAAGGTCCAAGAACAAGAAGTGTGTGAGTTAGTGTATGTATTAGTCTGTGTCTGTGTAAGTCAAAAGGAAGTAACCGACTTGTGGTTTCTAATTATCCACAAGTGAGTATATTGTTCCCCTTTTCAACTTACAACTCAACACCCGTTTACCCGTTTCAACTAACGAGAATATTTTCGGAATCCTTATCTTAAATCGTTTATTGTTTTATTATTTTTATCTATTTTAGTTATTATTTTGATAACTCCATTTAATAACTATTTTTCATCATTTGTATTAATAACTTGAATATATATATATATATATATATATATATATATATATGTATAATATTATTTAAAATAATTGACGTACCAAATTCGCACACGTATAGTGTAACACCGTACTTTTGAGACCCAAAATTTTCTTTTTAAAATATTAATTCAAGTTTCCAAACCGCGTGGGTTTGTCTGTAAACAAAACATTTACACCTGGTTTCAAAATTTAAACAAGCAGTGGAAGAAAATACGTGGCAAATTGTAACATCCTGCATTTGGGCCTAGTAGACACGTAGGCTTGGGGTATGTTTATACGTGATTTAGATCTGATTATGTTTTTAATTATTTATTAATTAGATTTACTTAATAAATTATTGTTATTAATTAAGTAAGGTTTAGTATATATATATATATATCTACATGTACACGGATGTGTTTGTGTGTGTGCATGTTATTGAAAATTAGGGGATGACACCTCCTGCTTGTGTTTTCAATATGTATAAGTGGGTTTTCAATAAGCATGTTATCACTTTGAGATTTGATGGTGTGTGTGTGCTGTGTGTTAAAAACCGAGAGAAAAGCAAAGAAGAACATAATCGGATTTGGTGTTTTAATTTGGTAGATTCAAGTTAAAGGTTTGTATGATTCCTTGGTTTATATTGAATCATGATTCATGTTTAAACATGCTAGATTTGCTGTTATAACCTGCTGGGTTTTGTGTATAGCACCATGGATGAACATGATGCAAACTTGGTACATGGGTTTGTTTGGCTCGGTTGTGTTCTTGTGTTGTTATGATGTTTTTGATGCATGATAACATGGTTATTGATGTTTAATTATGTTTCTGGGTAAGCTCTAATATATATATTGTGAAGCTATGAATCTGGGATTATGAATGTTTGAAGTTGTCGGATTGATGGATGAAGATGATGAAATCCGACATGTTGAAATCCGGATATATATAGAAATCCGATAAAATGGTAATCCGGTATTTAAGAATCCGGAACTCTTTAAATCCGAAAAGGGGGTTAAATCCGACAAGGAGAATCCGATGGTGAATTCCAAGTTGAATTCCGACAAGTTGAATCCGAAGGTGAAGGAATCCGACAGTTGTTGCGGATTTCCTTCAAATCCGACAGG
>JAUEJL010007426.1:0-10189 GCA_032274825.1 Drosophyllum lusitanicum | reverse complement strand
AGTTTCATATAGTACCACCCTAAAACATAGATCTCAAAGGCTAAATCTCAGCTATTCATTTAAAAGAGCAAAATAGGTAAGTTTCATATAGTACCACCCTAAAACATAGATCTCAAAGGCTAAATCTCAGCTATTCATTTAAAAGAGCAAAATAGGAATTGACAATTTCAAAGTTGAACTCACGCGCCTCATACAATAAACCCATAACGTTCTTTTTTTATTTTATTTTTTATCCCTTAAATCATTAAATGGACATAACTATTTCAATTTGAGAATGTGAGCAAAAAAAAATTATACCAGTCTACTCATTTTTTAATTCTCTTTCAAACGAGCACTCTTCCCGTATTTATGAAAATTTTATTTTGAAAATGCAAACCATATGAAAATGATACTAAAATGTTATCATTTTGAATCATGTGAATTTTTATCATTTTCGGCAGTAAACATGTGTTTGTATCATTTTGGGCTAAAAGGAGTGTATTTATATCATTTTTTTGCTGAAAATGAGTCTGTTTTTATCATTTTCATCTAGATAATGTTATCATTTTGAATGTTTTATATTGTTATCATTTTCATCTGCAAAATGTTATCATTTTCAACCAGAAATTGTTATCATTTTCATGGGGAAACATGTATATTTATATCATTTTCGGCTAAAAGGAGTTTATTTTTATCATTTTCATGTGGATAATGTTATCATTTAGAATGTTGTATATTTTTATTGTTTTCATCCGGAAAAACTATCATTTAAAATGTTATCATTTTTTGCTAGAAAAGTTATTATTTTCGGCTAGACAAGACTTAGAGGGAAAAAAGGAAGGGGCGAGATTTTTAAGGAATGGGGATTCCCATAATATCTTACCTATAATAATTACATCTTATAATTGTTTAATTAACTTCAATAATGCCATGATTAGATCTTGACCATTTATTTTAAAAAATCTAATGATACAGATTTTACCTTTAGGGTCTATGTTTAAGCATAGTACCTATATTGATCCTATATATATATATATATATATATATATATAGGTATATATAGGGTAAGGTTTCGAAATGGAAATTTGCAACTCACGCGTCTTATGAAGAACTACCCCAAACTTTCTTTTTTTTATTTATTTTTACATTTTAAATCTTTCAAGTGCCATAACTATTTCAATCTTGAGAATTTGAGCAAAAAAAATTATACCAATCTATTCATTTTTTAATTCTATTTCAAATAAGAGGATTAAAATTTTATTTGAAAAATGCAAACCATATGAAAATGATAACAAAATGTTATCATTTTGAATCATGTGAATTTATATCATTTTTTGCTGGAAACATGTGTATTTATATCATTTTCGGCTAGAAGGAGTGTTTTTATATTATTTTCGGCTAGAATCATGTGTATTTATATCATTTTTGACTAAAAATGAGTCTAATTTTATCATTTTCATCTGGATAAAGTTATCATTTTGAAAATTGTATATTGTTATCATTTTCATCTCGAAAAGGTTATCATTTTCAGCTCGAAAATGTTATCATTTTCAACTGGGAATTGTTATCATTTTAATCTGAAAACATGCATGTGTATTTATATCATTTTCGGCTGGAAAGAGTCTATTTTTATCTGGGTAATATTATCATTTTGAATGTTGTATATTGTTATCATTTTTAACCAGAAAATGTTATCATTCTCTGCTAAAAAATGTATATCATTTTTAACTAAAAAATGTATATATCATTTTCGGCTGGAAATGTTATCATTTTCGGGCTTGGGGGCTGAACAAGACATAAAGGAAAAAAATGGAAGGGGCGTGATTTTTGGGGTGTGGGATTCCCATAATACCTTTCCTTATATAATTATATCTTATAATTGTTTAATTAATTAAAACAATAATATTATTAGATCTTGACCATTGATTTAAAAAATCTAATGGTCCAGATTTGGCCTTTAGGTTATATGTTTAAGCATAGAACCTATATTGATTTGATTTATATATATATATATAGAGAGAGAGAGAGAGGGGTAGAATCAAATAAGAACACTTTTTAAGGTGAGAACTTGGAGAACAGTTTATAGCACTCGGATGATCTTTGTTTAATGGCTGATATTAAACTTGGTTTAATTTAGGTATGTTGAGTTTATAGCTTTATTTATGGAATTAAATTATTGGCCTATAAGTGTCCTCACAGTTCTCTATTTAAAATGTGTTCTCACCGGATCACTCATATATATATATATATATATATATATATATGTTATATATAAATAATTACTTACATGGTTTTCTGCAAGAGCCTCGTAAGTAAACACGCCATTACGTGAATGCATCCAAGCATACTAGTCGATTAGGCTAGGGGGTTCCAACGTTTCTGGGTCATGCTATAAACAAATGAAATGAATATATACTTAATAACGATAAACAAACACGTCAACCTTACCCATATTGCCAAATAGGTCAACCTTACCCATATTGCCAAACAGGTCGACCCTTACCCAAATCACTCAAACGGGTCGATCTTTACCCATATTAGAAAATGGATCTCCCATTAGATCACACAAACGGGTCAACCTTTACCCATTATATCAAACAATCGGGTCGACCATTATATCAAACAAATGGGTCGACCATTATATCTAACATACTAACGGGCGACCATTATATCATGTCAAAACTATGTTTTAGAGATAAAGCAACTTACTTTTTCGTATCAGTACTGAGCGTATGCTTTCCTACCATGTAAGCTTTGTTGTACTTGCTGAGCTCTAATTTGCATATTCACTTGTGACCATTAAATGGCCTTCTCATCACAATAGAAATCTACATACATAGACCACCCCCCATGTTCCATGTTAGGCGGAGGTTTATGACACGGTTCCTCACCTTCCGAGGCCCCCCTCTTTTGTCAAGCCATTTAACTTTGAACTTATATTTTTAGTCCACGTAACACTTAGAGCATAACTTATTAATCCCCGTCATGATCAACGCATTATTTGGCCCCTCATAGTGGGGCCTCATGTCGAAATGCATCTGTAAATTATAAGAAAAAGTTAGTTTATTGTATACTTTTTACAAATTTACAAAATATAAAAAAACTTTAAGTGAAACCTCAATATATGGCAATATAGGCTGCTTCATTTCTTCCGGTACTTTATCCCATCTTGGGAATCGATATGGGATCTCCCTCACCAAAGTCCCAATTAAGCTCGTGAAGAACCCGACATTATCCCCGACCGGTCTCCACATGTCGTTCAGTTTAACATCATCAAACTCAATGGGCATGGGTAGCTTCCCTTTCTTTTTCTAGAACCTCCTCAAATCTACATTTCGGGCTTCCCCACGCCCATTATTACCTACAAATTCAAGCGAACAAATTAAATATACAAGTAATGAAATTATACTATAAAAAGAATTCCAAAGTTGTTTACTACCATCATCGCCACAACCACCAGAAGGTGGTTTCCAATTACCACCCAGAGGATTACAACCACAATCTCCACCATGACCACGTGCTACAGCTGCCATCTGTAAAAAAAAATTACAAATATACAAACCCCTCAAATGAGCATTAATGTTAGTTTACAAATAAAAATTATGTAAATCATGTAAACAACTCAATAAACATAATGATTCAAAGTACTGTCTTTTTTACAAATAACAATTATAAAAAGCAAACAACTCAATAAACATAATGATTCAAAGTAGTGTCTTTTTACAATTTTAGATCAATCAGATTCATCACTACTACAATTGTGTGGTTCACACTCTTCTTCAGAATCGGAATCTTCATTATCATAATCATCAATATCATCAATATCATCATCATTATTAGTATGTTTGGGGAAAGGAACATGTTCAACTTCTATTGATTGACCAATACTCAAACTCGTATATAAGTCAAATGATCCAAATCAGCACACAATGATAGATTAGATGAATTGCTCTCATGTATATATCTTCGTTATCTTCAGCAATGATATCCCAGTCCCAGATCTTTCGATGATTCACCTCTTGAAAAACCTTCCAATAATGTTGGCTTGATTCACCTCTTTGATGGCATTTAGACGGGTCATCAAGGTAAAAGACTTGATTTGCGTGTGTTTCAAGAATGTATTAGTCTTCTACAAACCATTCCGTCTCAGTAGAAATACTGGTTATGTTATTCTTAGTGACACAACGTTGTTGATTATCGGTTTTAAACCATTTACATCGAAACAGCACAACCCTGTAACCACTAATATATGTCAGCTACAGAATTTTTTCCAACAGACCATAATACTTTGATCCATCGGGCCCGGTTGTTAAAACACCACTGTTTGGAGTTATACGGCCTAACTCGACTATGAACCACAAACCTCACACCATTAACTATGCAAGCGGTGTAGGTGCTTGCATTATTTGGTCCATTTTCCAAAGCAAATAACTCATCACTACATTGAGATTTGCTTGCTACTCCTACACAGTTCATCTATGAAAACAAAAAATTAAATGTGATCGAGTAATAATGGTTATTTATTCAAGTAATATACAATGAGCTTACCTTGTTTTTAAACCAACGAGGAAACTTTGTTTGTAAATTACTCCTGAGCGGCATGTCAGCAGAAAATTCACTATAAATGTTCTTGATATTAGTAAAATTATTGAAAATAGCACATGTGAAAAGATAAACCGAAAAAAACACTTACATCTTGTAGTTGTTGATCTCGGGACCTATTGTTGAGAACAAACCAATCTACTTTCGTCTGAAGTATGTGATCCAACTTTATATCTACACATTTACTAATTGGTGTACATACTGATTGGAACACATACAACTCACATGTTGGAATTGAAGCATCCTCATTTCTGTGTGGTTGATTAAATCCCGTCGATACACCCTTAAGATACCTTGAACAGAAAGTCAAGGCTTCGTCTGCAACATACTCCACCGTTATAGATCCTTCAGGCCTAAGCCTTATTTTTAAAATAATTTTTTAACTTTTTCATGTATCGTTCAAATGGATACATACACCTCATGTAAACAGGCCTACCTTGAATAGCCTCTTCGGGTAAATGCATAACCAAATGAATCATTATGTCAAAAAATGCAGGTGGGAATATTTGCTCGAAATTACACAAAATATTGATCAACAGTTTTTCAGCTTTTCTCATGTCTTGCGTCATCAAGTTTCAAGCACAAATTTGCTTGAAGAAAAAGCAGAGCTCAATTATTGGTGTTGAATTAGCTAGGTCTAAGGACACTTTCACTCCAAGTGACAACAACCGTTGTATCATTATATGATGATCATGAGACTTCAGTCCAGTTATGTTGCTATCATTGTCAGAGACTTTCTTTTTAAAATTTAAGCCAAATCCATCATGTTGTTTAACTCCCTTAATAAATTTACAAAAAAGTTTTATGTTGTGAGTTGAGAAAGAATACTTAGGCTGAGGCGTTAAGACCTTATTACGACCATTAGTTATGACCCACAATTCAGGTCGAATCTTCATTTTTTCCAAGTCTTTCCTTGCCTTAATAGTGTCTTTAGATTTCTCATTCATTAACAATGTATTCAAAAAACTCTCGCACACGTTTTCTTATGCCGCAAAATCAGGATACTAGCATCGAAATGTTTCCATGTTGTACCATCCACGGGTGACGCATCTTACCATCTTCCCTACACTGACTAGTAGCATGCCAAGTCATAGGTTTTGCGGTGTGTCTTGAGCTATAAATATGCTTTAGCCTAGGCATCAAAGGAAAGTAATGCAACACCTTGTTAGCAACTTTCTTCATCTTAGTGTTTTTGTCTTTCCATCTACTCTCAAAACATATCGGACAATTTTGCAAATCTTTGTATTCATCCCAAAATAAATAGCAGTCATTCATACAAGTATGGATAGGTACGTATCCTAACCCGACCGTTCTCATTATCTTCCTAGCTTCTAGTGTGATGACGGGATATTAGCCATTGGAAATGCAACCCTAAGCAATTCTAAAAATTGGTCAAATGAAGTATTAGTCCATTTATTGATGACCTTCATGTGCCTCAGCTTTGCCAAAAAGTCACCACTCACAACCAGGGTATAGCTCTGTGGCAGCTAACTTAAATAATTCACCAAGTTTGTCATTTATATCACTAGGGCCTTTAGCAAGCTCATCACTATCTGTGTTGTGTTCGTTGATAGTATTCTCCTGACGAACATCGTTGAGGTAATCATGCAACTCATTAGTCGTTTGACCAAGATCGCCATGTGCTGCTTGAAGAACTAATGGTTCCCCGTGAAACCTCCACGTCGTGTAGGCCGAGCTAAACCCATATTCATGTATATATGTAACCTTGAGTGCACTAAGCAGGGCAAATACATGGTCACAATTCTCACACGGGCAACGACATCTACCATAGCTATTTAAGTGGTCCTTGCACCTATCGAGGAATGCGTCAAGACCATTAAAAAATTCACGAGAATTACGATTACGATTTGCTAAAGTAGTTCAACTCTTATCGATTGTCTTAATTGTGTTCAAAGCATATCATATTTATTAAGAATAAAAATCATGTATTAAAATTTTATACTATGGAATTGCGATTGGTTTGTAGCAGGGTGGCCATCCTAACCCTTTGAATACCTTACTCATATGTGAATGCATATTACATGATCGGTCGTTTAAGAAAAATTCGGCAGCATTTACCCTTTAGTTCCTAAGTATATAAACAAATATATACCCATGAAGCATAGAGTAAATGGCAACCGAATCTTTGGTAAACACACAACCATGTAACAAGCATTCACATCCTAAATGAGATAAAGTATTCAAAAAACAGTCCTAACATGGGGACAACCCGAAATTAATTTCTAAATTAATTTTGAGCAGGTATTCTAAGCTCAGACACACAAATGAACAATTAACATGATTACTAACAATCCATTACTAACACTAAATGAACATTTATTTTAACAAAATTACTAAAAATAATTAACATCATATAAATTAAAACTAACATTAATCTAATTTCTAACATTGTTATATATTACGTTAATATATACAAAATAAACTAATTAACAATTATTCTAACATTGATCTAATTTCTAACATTATTTGCTACTAACAATAGTTAAAGATTAACACTAACTAACAATAATCTAACATTATTAACACTAAATAATAATCTAACATCATCAAATAAATTATTTAACACATAATTAAATATATAAAAACAATTATTCTAACATTGATCTAATTTCTAACATAATTAGTGTACTAACAATAATTAAAGATTAACAATAATTAACAATAATCTAACATTATTATCACTAAATAATATTCTAACATCATCACATAAACTATTTAACACATTATTAGTGTACTAACAATAGTTATACATTAACACTAATTAACAATAATCTAACATTATTAACACAAAATAATAATCTAACATCATCAAATAAACTATTTAACACATAATTAAATATATAGAAACAATTATTATAACAAAACTATAATTTCTAACATTATTAGTCTACTAACAATAATTAAAGATTAACTGTAACATCCCATTTCCGGAGGCTACTCATACGATACAAAACAGAGCAAAAATGTAAGAATTAATACCTCGAACAACTCGTGCTTTGCTCTCGATCTCTTTACCCTTCAATTCCCATGTAAACCTGCCGCATGGAAAGAAAATGCGGCTGAGCCAAATGCCTACTGTTCGAATACAAAACAAACAAAAATAATACAATACGAATACGACATATCGGATAGTAAAACTAACAATAAGACAAATATGAAAGCAAAACAATAAGTAATGAATCAATGGGGTACGAACAATCCAAGCTCAATAATACCAACATTTGTATAAAACAAGCACCGGCCAACAAACAATGGGTACATGGACCTGCAGATCCAAGGTACCAAACAATGGTGAATGAGGTATTGGGCACTACGCCTCTATCCACAAACAATAACAATACAATAACTATGGTTAACCAATACGCCTCCTAAAACCCTTATCACACCACAATGAGGAGACGCCGTAACAAATCACACCGTTATGGAAGTGTCATGCAACCGGTGCCACAGTGACGCGCCTATGGTACCCCATAGGTGGTTAATAGCTCGCATACCCAGAGTAAACCAATAAGACAATAACAATGAAGAAATAACAATAAGATACTAACAATGACACACTCTCAATATGGAACTCTAAAGAGGTATATAACAATAAACAATAAGTCAATGAATGAACAAAGTCTAACTAATCTAACTAAAGAGTATAAGACGTGAAAAGAACTAAGTTTAGTTTCAATGTAAAAATACAAGGTTTTGGGACTAACTTGTATACAATGTTTTTAAAACAAGATAGTTTGAGAAAACTTGATTTTAAAGAAAACAAGAATCCTTATTAAAAGAGTAGAAATACGTACGAAATCTCAATAACCACACGTCGATAGAACCAAGGAAATGAAGACGAACTGGGACGTTATTGCAATACGACCACAATAATATTAAAAGAAGCAAAGAATTTGTTCTAACGATTATTTAACGATAGCTAGGTATAGATATCCGTACAGAGAAGCTAAGAATCCGTACGACAATCATAATTGTAAAGGGAGCTAGAATCCGTACTTTAACTCACAAGTGGAGACGCCTCGCAGCCTACTAATAGTTCAAAGTAAATTTCTCTATACACTGCCTAGATAACAAATATATTTCATTAGTACTCATAGCTCGCTCCTATTTCTTTGTCTTTGTGTTTATATTTTAGGATTTATATCTTTTCAATTTTACCAACCTATTAAATTGACTTTTCTTTATCAAAACATTGGCTGTCACTATAACTCAAATCATTAAGGATTTCTATAATATAAGTAACACTTTCAGTTACCTATTCTTTTTAAAATCAGATTCTATAGGTTAACAAGGAATTGTTTATTAAAAGATGTCTCTGGGGTTTATCATGACTTTAAAAAAGACTAACCCAATTTAACATGATTTCTTTTGGATAAAACAGTTAACAAACACAGCTGTGAGTAAGAAAAGGTCAGGACTACTCTAAGCTTTTATATAACAGGTTAGTGGCATTATAGTTCAAAGGTTCCTTTCAAAATCTATAATTACAGTTGCATCCAAGTGTGTTCCTAACAATTAATATTATACTTTTAGTATCAAGGATTAAGGGAGCTGCTGTTATTTAGGACTAAGTCATCAATTTATCCCCATGTATTCCAAGTCTCATAATCATTACATGTAATCCAGTCCCCAAGTTGTTTCATTTATTCTAATTTTTGTCTTAGCAACCTGTTTGATTTAAGATAGGCTGTAAGTCAAAATAGTGGCACCAAAATTCACATAGTAGTTTCAAAGTAGAGTTTCCAATCTCCTATATATGACTCTATATCCAGATTTACATACCGATTTGTCTGATACATGTGTTGCTATAAGACCATGTTTTAACAAACTTTTGTATGATTAGTATGCATATGGATTTGCTTAGGTTCTGATTATAAGGCTTGTACTTGCACAATTGGCCAGTCCAAGTATAACTTTAAACATGAGGATCCTAAAAGCAGTCTTGAGCAGTTTCCATGCTAAATGAATTTACCCAGTTAATTCCAAGATTCACAGATTTTCATAACCTGCTCGTATACGACCTAGCTTACTCAAAATCTTATGACCCTCGTCTTAATTACTGATTTAGTAAGCATTCAAAGAGTTGAGATTAAAGGTTACAGTCTCATCTTATGAACAGTCGAGATACAGTAATAAAGATGACAACTTAGATCGAATCCCATGGTGTTCTTGAGCAATACTCGAAGAAAACAGATATCACTAACCTTACCGTTGATGAAGAGGAAGACCAGAAGTGCATTCGACCCTCGATCGGGCCTAATCGCAGTCTTGCTGTGCTATGCTCCGCTCCTCTATTTCCCTTCCTCGCCGTCGAAATCGGCCGCACAGTCTACGCCCAAACTCCCTCTCTCACTCCCGATTCGAGTTACAGATGAATGGACTTGTAGTGGCATAATGCGATTAGTATTTATTGAGCTTCGTTGGAGAGTCTTGAAGGACTCCTATCGTATCATCAGCCATCAGGGGTTCGTTACCCAACCAGATAAGGTTACAGATTATGGATCGGCTAATTCGTTAGTGTTTAGTTTAATGGGTTAAATCATGTTGGGCTATAAGTTGGTTACTTTAAATGTTTAAATTCTTTGGA
>JAUEJL010007415.1:0-10189 GCA_032274825.1 Drosophyllum lusitanicum | reverse complement strand
ATCACTGACGCAACGATTAATTAACACATAACCAGTTAATCAATCACCAGACAAGAAGTCTATCCATGCATCAACAAAAAACAGTTTCAACCATAACCGTTACAACTAATAACAATCCATAAGTTAACCGTCTCCTCACCTAGGATCACCAATCACCATCTCAGTAGTCTTATTTCACTGAGTCTTCTCCGTTCCTGAGAACACAGGATAATAGCAATTAGTAATCAATTCCCTAATCATTTCAAAATATCAAGTTACATACCAAACGGGTCAAAACCAACCCAATATGATTCACATATGAAAACCAACATATAACACATGCTCAAGTTGTATATAGTCTATTTATATTATACAAAACACGTAGAAAGCAACAAAACATGTACAAGGCTCACCAAATACCATTTCATAATTTCAAGTAAGCAATTATGTCAAATAATGATCCATATATGCTATCCATCATCAAACTAACTCAAGTACCTCATTTGAATCATGTTAGAATGATGTTTAAACAATTAAAACATAACGCAGAAAACAAAACAAAACGAAACACTCCAGCAGGGAACGCGTTGCGTTCCCCTCATTGAGACGCGTCCGTGGACGCACAGACCTGCAAAATCCTGTTTTATGCCCAGCTTCAAACCAAACCATTTTAACATTAACACAAGGCCTGGAAATCAATTTGCAGCATTGGTATGATAATTCTAAACTCATATAACATGTAAAACAACTACTAGAACATATTTAAATCATTTGGGTATCAATTTCAATCAAATCCAAAACTCATCTTCAACCTCAACCTCCAACAATGGAGTTTTAAGCTTCAATAAACAAAAACACAGAATTTAAACATGAATTCTATTCTTAAACAACCCAAACTTACAACCAAATACTAAACCAATATCAATTTCATTCATTAATCAAAACCCCAATATTCAAGAACCCTAACTAAAACATGATAAGCATATCAATGGCAAGAACAATATAAGAGCAATACTAACCTTCAGTTTGTAGCAAATTAAGACAAAGTAGAAAGAAATCAAGAATTAGAGGCTGCCTCAAAGGTTTCTTCAAACAAAGGTAAGCATAAACGAGTCTATATAACCAATAAAACACATAAATATATAAAATATATATTTTCCCCTTTTAACCTCGTGGTTCTATATTAATTAATAATTCACTAAACAAATAGCAAATAAATAAATAAATAATTAACAAACATACCACTACACCCGAACTACTAGGCCAGTATCTAGGGTGTTACAGCAAAGTTCTCCAAGTGTGAGTTCTGGTTGCAAGAGGTACAATTCTTATGTCACCTTGTGAATTGAGATGACATAAAGGTGGATCCGACCAAGATTGAAGCAGTACTGAAGTGGCAACAGCCGAAAAGTCCTACTGAAATCTGGAGTTTTCTATGGTTAGCAGGATACTACCGACGATTTATACAAGATTTCTCCAAGATCGCAATCCCACTTACCAAGTTAACCAAGAAGAATGAAAATTTTGTTTGGGGAGGCGCACAACAGACTATTTTCGAAACGTTACGACAAAAATTGTGTGAGGCTCCAGTATTGACCTTGCCGTAAAGAATGGAAGATGTAGTGGTTTATTGTGATGCATCGCATTGTGGGCTAGGGTGTGTGCTAATGCAACGAGGAAAGGTAATCACTTATGCCTCGAGACAACTTAAACTGCACTAGAGTAACTACCCAACGCACGATTTAGAGCTTAAAGCCGTAATTTTCGCACTAAAGATTTGGAGACACTATCTCTACGGGGTTAAATGCACCATCTACACCGATCACAAGAGCTTAAAGTATTTTGCGGATCAGAAAAATTTGAACATGCGGCAGCGGAGGTGGTTGGGTTTAGTAAAGGATTATGATTGCGAGATTCTATATCACCCGGGTAAGGCCAATGTGGTGGCCGATGCGTTGAGTTGTAAGTCAGGATGTATGTGTTAAAGGTGAAATGTCTACGGATGACAATTACCACTTCGCTATTCGACTTAATTAGATTGGCACAGGTAGAAGAATTAAAGACGAAAAACACAACAGAGAGAGAATTAAGGCCAAATGAAGGATTTCGTAAAAGATAGTTGGGAATTACTCACGCATTTTGGACGAATATGGGTACCGATGGCGACCAATGTCAGGATGACCTTATCGGAAGAGGCTCATAAGTCAAAATTTTCTATCCATCCAGGGGCAACAAAGATGTACCGGGATTTAAAAGCAGAGTATTCGTGGCCCGGGATGAAGCGAGAAGTGGCCAAATTTGTGGAGGAGTGTTTGACATGTCTAAGGGCTAAGACTGAACATTAGAGACCACGTGAAAAATTACGGCCATTTGAAATTCCGGAATGGAAATGGAAACACATCACGATGGATTTTATTACCAAGCTACCGCGAACACCGAGGAATTTCGATACCATTTGGGTGGTTGTGGATAGGTTAATAAATAGTGCACACTTCATACCGATTCGCGATACTTTCTCATCGGCAGCGTTGGCTGATGTGTATGTGAAAGAGGTGATCTCCAGGCATGGGGTGCCGGTGTCGATGGTGTCCGACAGCGATACGAGATTCACTTCGAGGTTTTAGGAGAAGTTTCACAGCGATTTGGGGACGAGGTTGCACTTTAGTACCGCCCATCATCCCCAAACTGATGGTCAAAGCGAGAGAATGATTCAAATTCTCGAACATATGCTGAGGGCTTATGTTTTAAATTTTGGTGGTAGCTGGGATACTTATCTACCATTGGTTGAATTTTCTTACAATAACAGTTTTCATGCCAGTATTGGGATGCCTCCATATGAGATGCTTTACGGAGGTGGTGTAGAACGCCAATTTGTTAGGGTGAGGTCGGTCATAGGGTACTTGGGAGTACTGAGGTAGTGCAGAAAATGATAAAGAATATACAGAAGATTCGAGAAAGGTTATGCGCAGCCCAAAGTCGACAAAAGAGTTACACAGATAAGAGACGCTCAGACCTGGAATTTCAAGTCGGAGACTTTGTGCTACTTAAAGTATCGCCTTGGAAAGGGATTATTTGATTCCAGAAGCGGGGTAAACTAAACCCTAGATTCATCGGTCCGTTGAAGATCATCGCGCGAGTGGGCAAAGTAGCGTATCGTTTAGAGCTACGAGAAGAACTGTCAAGGATTCACGACACGTTTCAAGTGTCACACCTAAGGAAGTGCCTAGCTCATGAGACTACCTTCGTACCAATAGAAGATATCGAAGTTGACTAGAACCTTAATTATATCGAAAGACCTGTTTCCATCTAAGATCGGGAAACTAAAGTGCTAAGAAACAAGCAAATCGAGATGGTGAAGGTTCAATGGGAACATCGTAAGGGTTCTGAATGGATGTAGGAACCGAAGACGGAAATGAGGAAGTACTACCTCGGATTATTCAAGTAGTGACTTGGAGGACGAAGTCGAATCTAACTAGGGGAGTTTTGGTCAAAGTAAAGGTATGTGATTCTTGCACATCTATAACGGTTTCTTCTTCCAAAAACATAGAAAATCGTGGGATTTGGGGCCAGTTTTGGTTAAGTAGCTCTCGACAACAAAAATGGGTCTGAAACCCCTTAAAAGTCGAAGAATATCAAATATAACGAGTAGGATGCATGTAAGTGATGTTAGAAATCTATAACAATTGGTATTTTACAAAGTGGTTAAGATTTGATTGAGATTTGATCCACTTTTGTTGTTGCGTCAGAAGCAAGCCAAGAACAAAAATGGGTTTTAGACCAACGGAAAATCGATGTTAATCAACTTAAAGCAGTAGGAGATCATGTTTGGGATCTTGGGAATCGGTGGTAACCGATGAACTTCATTTTGATTAGGGTTGATAATCTGTATTTAACTTTGGTCAAGAACAGAGAGGCGACCGAATTCAGTTGATGACCGAATTCGATGATAGCCGGAATTCTTCTAGGGTCGACTGAATTCGGTTGAGGGTCAAAATTTCCTTAGTGACCGATATCCGTAGTATCGACCGACTTTCGGTGTCAACCGATTTTCTTGGCAACAACCAAATTTCAGATAGTTGGCAATCGTTATAGTTCTGAGTGTGTATATACTTTATAGGGTAGTACTTGGATTCGTAACCAAACAACTTTGTGATTTACCGGTACTTGTACTGCTGATCAGGTAAGTTACCCTAACTTATTCTTATTTTTCCCGATGATGTATAATGTGGTATGAATGTTATTAGTATATATGCTACATGCATTTACTCATGATAAGGTTGTTGTATGCTACATGTTTGTGTTAATAACCAACTGGGCCTGTGTGGCTAGTTAGGGTAGATGACTTCATCTAAAAATGGGACATGTGATGAGTCATAGCGGGCGGGGCCAGAGTTAGATATCAAACGGGTGGGACCCGAGATGCAGTAGTGGGCGAGGCCTAGTTTAGTATTTTTTTTTCTATGAAGGGTAAGGGTTGTGGTAATTAAGTAAGTTTTGTGCTTACCCGTTGTTATTCACATTTCAGGTTCCTCGAAATTGGACAAGGGCAAGACTCCGGTATGATAACGGCGGCAGTAGCGTTCAAGTTTTAAATCAATTACTTGTTTCAAACAATCTTACATATATTTGCTTCCGTTGTTTTAAACCAATTAATATTTTGGTATTACATTTGTAATCGGTGATTTCGTGACGGCTAGTGTGCATCAATTTATTCATAATTATTATGTTAGATTTTAAAAAGAAAATTTGACGTTACAGAAATCGTAATTTAAACATATTTATCAATTTTATATATATATATATATATATATATATATATATATATATATATCAACTTATATAATAAAAACACCATATACCCCCATTAGTTGCCAAGTGTTCATCAAATAGTAACAAACTATTCTCCTATTTTAAAACCCTAAATCATCTTTGTTAAATATTCAAAGCTTTAGTGACAATTAATAAACTTTCGGTTTTGGTGTTCTTAATTGACACAAATAAAGAAGGAAGATGGGAGAGATTTTTTAATTAATTACCTGATGATTGATATCGTATTTAAACTTAATTAGATAACCTATCTAATTTATGATATAAAGCAACTATCTGATCTCTAACAACAACAAAATAAACTTCGTACAAGCTACATTAAAAGTGAAACTAAGTTCTTTTCAATGGTTCAAGGCAAGGATCAAAAAGTGGAACAAGATTTCATTGTTAGATTGGCTACTATACCCGGCAGAAATGGCAAAACAAATCGGACGTTAACAATAGTGTTTCAGGTTTGATCGTTAACATGTGCTCGTAATGATCGCGTTTTATAGTAGTTTGCGGCTTGCAAACAAGTAAAAATATTATGTAATAACTTTTGTTTAGTTATAATACCAAGATGGCCTTTCAAAAAAAAAAGATAACCCATCTAATATTCAAAAATTGTATATTATTATGTGAAAGATAATAATAGATGGAGAAAAAAAGATAAGTTGTATTAATAAAGTTTGAGATTAAAGAGGTATTTATATAAAATTAAAGATAACGTTGACCGCTGAAAAACAATAAACAACAAAAAAATATGGTAGTATATAATAGTGTATTATAACATTAATTCTAATGGACTGCTGTGTGATAACAAATATAGATTAAAATCATAACAATTAAATAATAATAAGGAATAAAATATAATTTTAAGTACTAAAATAAAAAATACTATATATATATATATACATGTACACACACATACATAACTGTATAGAGTAAATTATTAAAAAAATATTAAAAGGACTAAATACGAAACTATTTAAAAATCATAGGGACTGAGTTTGTGATGTTATAAAAGAACAAAATGGTCATTTTGAAATTCATAATACCAACGCCATTACTTTTAGTAGGTAAATGACTGAGATTGTGACAAACTGTCAATTTGTGAGACCATCTCAGTCATTTTTTTAATTTACAACACTAAATCAGTAATTTCTAATAAACCACAGGGATAAAATCAGTAATTCACTATTTTCGTTTGTTTTGTTTGAAAAATAGTATTTGATATAAACAAAATATCTCACAAGTTTATAGAAACCTATTGCTATTTTTGCTAAGTTCGTTTATTTCTGTGATAGTTTTATTTGTTGACATAATATTTTACTACAGTTAATTTATTGTTTCAGTCTTATTATAAATATATTGACTTACTTAAAATCTAAGTTCCTACATGTTTATAACAAAAGAAAAGTTTTGTGGTATATCACATGAAGAATTTATTCGTATATTTTATAAAATTAGTGTCAAACCGTTATTATAATTTTTATAAAATTATGCATCCATGATAAAGAAATCACATGATATAGATCATCAAAAGCCCTTCTCAAGGATCAAACTGTGAATTTCCTAGATGGCTCCAACACCCATATACACCCCCATTACTTACCCGATCGGACTTGCCCTTCCAAACCCTCTATCTCTCCCGTGAATTGATTGAATAACTCTCTTTCAAATTGTTCCATTTTCAATTCTAAATCTCCCCCACCATTTTGATAAAAGAGCAAGGTTAAGTGCCTTTAGACTTCCTATACCCAGCCCACCATTCTTTTTATCATTTAAGGCCAAACTCCATGATTGATGATACCTAAGCTATTTTCTTTTCTCCATTCGTTGATCCCCCAAAAGAAATTAGATCTAAGGCTTTGCAATTTATTCAGTATTTTTTATGGTGCCATAAATAAAGAAAAGAAATACAACTCCAATGTTCCAAGAACCAATTTATTTAAAATCATACGCCCTCCCCGCGATAAACATTTTCCTTCCATTTAGATAGTTTCATCATAAATTTATTTAAAATAGGGGTCCGAGACTCGCATTTATTCATAGAATACCCAATTGGAAGTCCTAAATAAGAAAAAGGAAACTCACCAGCTTTGTAGTGAAACTTTCCAGCAGAGAACTCTATCATGTCTTTGTCAACTCCAACACCAAACACGCTGCTTTTGGTTAGATTAATTTTCAACCTTAAGAGAGATGAAAACATCACAAAATGCGTATGAGATTCTCAATATTTTGCCCAGCACATTCACCTATATATGACATCATCCTCCCACAAAAAACTCTTATGTCATGGCTCCTTCATTGCCACATTGAGTGGTTTTGCTACAATAATGAATAAAAACGGTGCCATGGGTCTCGTTGACGAACACCTCTTTGCATTTGGAACTCATTTGATGGAATCCCAATTTATTGAGTCAAATGCTTTCTCGAAATCAACTTTGAAAACCATAGCTTTCATGCACGTCATTTAATCCACGAGAAAATCTCACAGATGATTAGAGGTCCATCCAAAATGTTTATGTTCTGAATATAAGCAGTCTGTTCCCGCCCAACAATCAACCCAATAACAAGTTTTAACGGATTAGCAAGCACTTTAGGAACAATTTTATACAAGCAATTAAGCAAGCTAATTAATAGGCCGACAGCCATTAAATGTAAGTGCGGAGTCAATTTTCTTTATTAAGCAACAAAAGAAGAAACAACCATTATCAAAAGATGTAGAATGTTCAAAGTGTTTAAGGGCAAAAAATAAATCTCCTTTTATAATCTCCCAGAATTTTTAAGAAAAGCAAAAGAAAAGCCATCTGGCCTAGGGCCTTATCCGATCCAACCTCCCAAACTGCTCTTTTTATCTCCTCTTCAGGGAAGTCAACCTCCAATGAGTTGGCTTGATCTTGAGATAACTTCTTGAAATTGTTACCGAAGAAAGAAGACCGAACAACATTAGTATTGGAGAATTTAGAAGTAAAATGGTTTTGAGCCGCCAGTTTAATCTCATTTGGATCCATAATCCAAGGACCACTAATAGATACTCCATGTATGAAATTGTGCCTCCTATTGTTGTTAATTATGCTGTAAAAAAACCGTGAATTTTCATTCCCTTCAACAACCCATTTCAATCTCGCTTTTTGCCTCATATCAAATAGATCCTTCATAGCCATCTCCTTTAATTTTAGAATGCCCTCCATCCTCAATTTTCCCCGGCCGACAAAAGTGAGTATTTTGCAGCTTTTAACTCCAAGTTCTCTACTTGTTTTTATTGCTAATTCTTGCTCTCTATTTGACTTCGAATAATCTCCTCTTCATACTTTCACATTAATTTTTACTGTTTTAAGTTTAGACATGAAGTTAAAAACCGCCGATCTGCCAATCCCAATTGAACGATCTTTCCAGCATAATCTCACCAATTCCTCCATCTTGGGATCCGATAGCCATGAGTTAAAGAATTTAAAATAAGTTGGACCAAAGTCTTTCACTAAAGCTCTAAATAAAATAGGCTATGATCTGAATGCAGCTTAGGAAGAATTTCAACCATAGGGTTCGGCCATTGTAAGAATTTTTTTGAAGAAACTAGCACCCTATCAAGCTTACTCAACTTCATACCTTACCATCCGAACTCATTCTTGTAAACATCCGACCACCACTTTTTACTTCAACCAAGTCAGCGTCGTGAATGAATTCATTGAATAACGTGGCACCGTAGAAAGAAAAAGTTATTCCTTTCCTTTCATTTGGGGTTCTCACCTCATTAAAATCTCCAAATACAATCCACTTAATTTCATAATGGATTTTAAGGAAGCTTAGCAAATTTGACCATAGTCTCCTTTTACCGGTAATCTCCAGTGGTGCATAGACATTAATAAAACTGCATATATGATTTATTCCATACCATTACCACAAGACTACTAGAAAATTCACACCGTGCATCACCCCCTGCTTTATGAAACACGATGGATCCCAAATTGAAAGAATTCGACCTCCACATAGTCAAAATCGATATCATTATTTCCCCATACAGCTTTCAACAATTTAGAGTCGGGAACAACTACAAATGTTTCTTGAATCCCTAAAAAATGAATTTTTTTATAAAGACATAGATTTTTAATCCAATTTTGCTTCAAATCTAAAGCTACCCCCCTCGAATTAATAGATAATACCTTCATTGATCAACAATATCAATATAGATTTTGAGATTACCTTTCTAATCTCTTTCTCAAAGCCATCCATTTTGAATCCGATTATTTTTCCAATTTCTACAGTGTTCCTAATTTCTTCCGAGGAACCTTACGAATAAGAAACCTTTGACCAACCATCCTCCTTTTGAAATTTCGCAGTCTCCATAACTATTTCATCTGGTACTTGAAGTTCTTTGTTAAGTTCAATGGAGTCCATGGAAATCTACTTTGAGTTGTTTGATCTGGAAAATTTAGAAGAACACGATCTAGAGCTTTTTCTCCTAGGTTGACTTATAAGTATAATTTTTTTACTTTAATGGGAAGGGAGCCTTTGGGGGAAGTTATTTTTTGAGTAAGCTACCAAGGTTTAGAATGGCAAGGACGTATAGGACTTGAGGAAGTGCTCCCCTGATGGGCTTGAGAATTTGTTTCAAGCCCAAACTTAGCTCATCTACCTTATTAATTTGTTTCAAGCCCAAATTGTCCCTATCTTGGCCCACAAGCCCACTAGCTTGAGGAATAACCGATTCCTCCTTGCTATAAAACAAAAAACAAGTAGACACCTCTTGGTATGAGCAATTTTCATTATTAGACTCTCCTTGAGTTACCTGTAACGCCCCCCATTTTTTTTTATATAATGTCCATAATTAATTTCATAAAATCATTTAGACTAAAATACTTATAATATATTCATTACACGCATCCATCAATTGTCTGCCCAACTGGACTTACAGTGTTAAATCAATAAAATATTTAATTATATTTGTTTATAGAAATCAGAGTTATGAACACATTGCGGAAGTATAGCTGTCACGCGGGAGCCTTCTTCTAGTCGACACACCACGGTCCTGAAAATAATCCACAACACGGGTTAAGCACAAAGCTTAGTGAGTACACAACACTCATAATAATATATTATATCAGATAACACATTCACAGATATACACATCACATCATATATGCCACACAGGCGGGGCGACCATCTGCCAAAAGAGCCATCTGCTCAAAATGCCACACAGGCAGGGTGACCATCTGCCAAAAGAGCCATCTGCTCAAAATGCCACACAGGCGGGGTGGCCCTCGGCCAAACGAGCACAGCTTCTCAAGACACAACATCCGTGTCACATCAGTTGCCTTTAAGGCGGGTGGCCAGCTGCCAAACGAGCACAACTGCTCAAGACACAACATCCGTGTCACATCAATCACAATATCACATAGAG